>JAGGCT020002946.1:0-30000 GCA_017654935.2 Phymorhynchus buccinoides | reverse complement strand
TTTGCACAAGATACAAGCTATCCACTGATGGATTTATTTTTACATTAAGGTCAAGGTCGCGCCAGTTACGGGGTTCAAACCCCGAACAACAAACACTCGCTAATATCTCGCGAAGAAAAGGTTTTTGTTGTTGTTTTTTTGTTTGCATGTATTTCAATGCAGTTTTTTTTACAACATTTCTTGATGAATGGTCTATGACACAGTTGTCATGGATTTTTCTGTGCGCTAGTGTGCGCATGAATCGCGCGCGCTCAAATCATGGGTCCAAAACCCAAGGCTATTGTATAAAGAACTATTCAGTTAGGTGCTGTTTTGATGCGTTTTTAATGATTAGTGTGATTAGTGTGTAGTAAAAAAAGCAACACGCGCATCGCCAAGCAGCAGATAAGTTCCCGAGTCGCTAAACATGGGATAAGCCCGCTGTGCCCTAGGCCCTTTGTGTCACAGGCCCGATATGTCCCACTTCTTTCCGGCCGTCCATCCGTTCGTGCGTGCGTCCTGTTTTCAGTTCTCAATGGTCTCCCCGCTACTGTGTGTACAACCGACACATTCCTATTTCGGAGTAGCTCGGCGATGCTGCCGAGGGGACTTTGCAGCCGCTCGGCGTTGCACTTGTTCTTGGTCTTCTTGTTCTTGCCATAGCAAAGATATTTTAAAAGGGTCTTTAGAATATCTTTGACCATAGTCATCAATGGTATAAGGGAGTTTTGCTGTCGTCGTTGCTGTTGCTGTTGTTGTTTTACCGTGTGTGTTTTTTCTATACAAAAAATTCCTGTTGATTTTTAATGATTGATTTTGTTACCATACTAATGAAAATGTTTGAACATTTTTTTGGTGAAAGTTTGTGAAGTTTTATGGAAGTATGCAAGAAATGAGCTAGGGAATTTTAATATCATAATCTGCAGTAAATCGCCAAAATGGCTGTTTCATTTTCAGTAAAGGCCACAAGATATCGGCCACTGCAGCAGCCATGTTTTGCTAGAGTGAATGCCCTTGGTAGCTGCTTGAGTACAGACCAAGCAAGGGAAATAACTCTCGCCAATAACCCGATTTGCGGCCACTAAATGGCTGCCTTTCGCAAGGGTGCCAATTTGCCCTTATCAGCACTGAACAGCAAGGGCTTCACTCTCACTATCATAGGGCGTTAATAACCCTATTTATGCACAGGGCCAATAATGGTGACGGTGTGCGATTACGTCCTATTGTCACAGGGTCCATAAGGGGCAATTAATCCCGATGCGAGCGGAAATAACCCGATTTGATACAGCTTTGTTACT
Source organism: Phymorhynchus buccinoides (assembly GCA_017654935.2). Taxonomy (NCBI): domain Eukaryota; kingdom Metazoa; phylum Mollusca; class Gastropoda; order Neogastropoda; family Raphitomidae; genus Phymorhynchus; species Phymorhynchus buccinoides. The sequence continues at coordinate 28,723 of JAGGCT020002946.1, read as the reverse complement.
AACCTTGCAGTATGTGTACTGCTTGTGTGTGCGTGTGTGTGTGTGTGTGTGTGTGTGCGTGTTTGTGTGTGTGTGTGTTGTGTTGGTCGTGGTGTGTGTGAATCAAGTATTTAACATAGTGAAAAAAAAACACGGAACAGAAAGAGAGATTGAGAGAGATAGGAGAGAGAGAGATATGATAGATGTAGAGAGAGAGAGAGAGGGAGAGAGAGAGAGAGAGAGAGAGAGAGATAGTGGCTCCGATGTGTGTGTGTGTGTGGTTGTGGTGTGTGTGTGTTGTGTGTGTGTGAAGTCAAGTCAAGTAAAGTCAAGTCACAATTTTATTTCTGTATGAACATTGAATAAGCATTGCATTACGCTTTTTTTTTTACATCAAGCCATCCATAGCAAAACAGAAATCAATCATAAACAAGCAGAACATGAAAATTCACAAACTATACACACAAACCTGTACATATAGGCTACATACGCTGTGTTCTTCCACAATGTGAAAGCACTTCTGAGGTTGGTACTATTCATAAGGCTGTTGATTCTGCTTTTACTGACTGGCCGATATTATGGCCAGTGTTGTTCAGTCTGTCATTCTTTACTTTGGCCATAGTTGTGGCGCTGTCTAAGAAAGGGCTCAGACACAAAGAGGCTCAACAACTCATCTTCATGATGTGGATCTGGATTTTCCAGGTGTTGTTAATCGTTCCCCTTTCTTGGGTTGCTTCCCAGCTGGGTAGATTCCTGTAGCTGGGTAGATTCCTGTAGCTGGGTAGATTCCTGTAGCTGGGTAGATTCCTGTAGCTGGGTAGATTCCTGTAGCTGGGTAGATTCCTGTAGCTGGGTAGATTCCTGTAGCTGGGTAGATTCCTGTAGCTGGGTAGATTCCTGTAGCTGGGTAGATTCCTGTAGCTGGGTAGATTCCTGTGTGGAAGAGAGTTCACGTTACATACAGACCATCGGCCTCTGGCATTCCTGTTGTCGTCACAATACCGAATCTCTCGGATCATGAGGTGGTCACTCTCTTTGCAGGAATACAGATTCACTGTTGAATCAGTGAAGGGAACAAACAATGTGTTTGCTGATCTCATCAGTCGATCCGCTGTTGAGCAGACATGTCCTTGAACCGATTTTCTGTGACATGAAAATGGTGTGTAACATGATGAACGCTACATGATGATTACTTTTGGTTTTCACGTGACTGTAAGTTAGCGTGTTCGTATTACGTCAGAATGTTGGCTGACATTTTTTATTTATGCAGACCAAATCAATATTGTTTTTCTTTTCAATACAGAATAGTCCCCTTTGTTTTATTTAATGGCATTACATGAAACTTATGTTTTGAGTATAGATATAATAGTATATTCACAAATAATGCTTTTTGAGATAATTAGCATTACTTTTGCCATTTGTATTGTTTTGCTTTTACAAGATTGACCTTTCACTTTTAGCAATGTTCTGGTTAAAGAACGTTGCGGAAGTCTTTATTTGGGGTGTTTTGGGGACATATAGAGAAGAAATTGGGGACATATAGAGAAGAAATTGGGGACATATAGAGAAGAAATTGGGGACATATAGAGAAGAAATTGGGGACATATACAGACGAAATTGAGGACATATAGAGACAAAATTGGGGACATATAGAGACGAAATTGGGGACATATAGAGAAGAAATTGGGGACATGTAGAGAAGAAATTGGGGACATATGCAGACGAAATTGGGGACATATAGAGACGACGGCGGGGAACACATAGAAAGAAAAACGAAATTGGGGACACATATAGACGAAATTGGGGACACATAGAGGCGAAATTGGGGACATATAGAGACGAAATTGGGGACACTTCGAGACGAAATTGGGGACACGTACACATAGAGACCCGGGACAACATTTTTTTGGCCCAAAGGGACGGAAATTAGAAAACCGAAATTGGAGAGGACCCATAGAGACGAAACATTGGTACAACATAGAGAACGGGGACAATATAGAGACGGACACAAATAGAGACGAAAATGGGGACCACATAGAGACGAAAGGGACAACAAAGGAGGAAACGAAATTTGGGGACACATAGAGAACGAGAACGACGGGGACACATAGAGAGGACCTTGGAGACATATAGAGAAGAAATTGGGGACATATAGAGAAGAAATTGGGGACATATAGAGAAGAAATTGGGGACATATAGAGAAGAAATTGGGGACATATGCAAATGAATTGGGACATATAGAGACGAAAATTGGGACATATAGAGAAGAATGGGGACATACGCAAATGAATTTGGGGACATCTAGAGACGAAATTGGGGACATATAGAAACAAAATTCGGACATATAGAGACGAAATTGGGGACATATAGAGACGGTGACACAATGAGACGAAATTGGGGACATATAGAGACTAAATTGGGGACATATAGAGAAGGGGACACAAAGACACGTGGACACATAGAGACATGAACATTGGGGGCATTAGAGAATAATTGTGGACATTTCATATGAATCGTGGAACATATAGGAGCAACGAAATTAGGGGATCCTATTCATATGAATTCTTGTGGACGATATAGAGACGAAATGCGGAACCTATAGAGCAGAAATTGGGGAACATATAGAGGAAGAAATTGGGGACATGTAGAAGAAGAATTGGGGACATGTAGAGAGAAATGTGGGACATATGCAGACGAAAATTGGGGACTATATAATTGAACATGGGAAAATATACATACGAAAGTGTGGAATTAGTCCAGACCCAAATGGGGCACATATACCAGACCAAAATTGTGGGTACATTTAGACACGAAAGGGAAACATATAGATAATTAAATTGGGGACATGTATACACGAAATTGGGGACCATATAGAGACATAAAATTAGGTACATATAGACAGAGACGAAATTGGGGACATATAGAGACTAAATTGGGGACACATAGAGAACAACATTGGGGAAATATAGAGAAATATATATTGTGGACATATATAGACGAAATTGGGGGTCATATAGAGAATAAATTGGGGACATATTCATATGAAGTCGGGGACCATATAGCGAGACGAAATTGGGGACATATTCATATTCCAGTCGTGGAACATTATAGAGACGCAATTGGATACATATCAGAGAAGTGAAATTAGGACACATACAGATGACAGTCGGGGACATATAGAGACGAAATCTGGGGACATATTCAGATGAAGTCGGGGACCATATAGAGACGAAATTGGGGACATATAGTGACGAAATTAGGGACATATAGAGAAGAAATTCGGGACACATAGAGATGTAAATTGGGGACACATAGAGACGAAATTGGGGACATATAGAGAAGAAATTGTGGACATAATCAGATGAAGTCGGGGACATATAGAGACGAAATTGGGAACATATTCAGATGAAGTCGGAGAGACATATAGAGACGAAATTGGGGACATATACAGATGAAGTCGGGGACATATAGAGACGAAATTGGGAACACATTCAGATGAAGTCGGGGACATATAGATCCGAAATTGGTGACATATAGAGACGAAATTGGGGACATATTCAGATGAAGTCGGGGACATATACAGATGAAGTCGGGGACATATAGAGACGAAATTGGGAACACAAAGAGATGGGGATGCATAGAGAAAGGGGCATAATGAAGCGTTATTCGAACGAGCAAAAAGACAGGGACGGGAAGCAGCCTATCGGCTACAGGGGTGGATTGTTGTTGTTGACGTTGCCCTGGCTAAAAGACTCCAGGGACTCATCAGCTACGGATACGAACAATTTACGTGACTGACCGTGTTTGATTACCCCTCCACATGGGCAGCCACACTCCTGACTTCCGAGGATTTGGGATACTGATGATGTTATGATAGGAGCTTGCCATGGCTAAAGACCAACACAAACACACCTAGATATGGCTTAGCGTAAACAACATTTTGATTGTCGTCCCTTATTTGGTGTTCTAAGCCTTTGTCAGTTTGGTCTTACACAGCCTTAAACCAAGGATTGAAGTAACATCGTAGGTCACACTGCCTGTGACTGTGTGTGGGTGTGTTGTGTGTGTGTGTGTGTGTGTGTGATGTGTGTGTGCGCGTGTGCGTGCGTGGCGCGTGTGCGTGTGCGTGTGCGTTGCGTGTGGCGTGTGTGTTCGTGTGTGTGTGTTTGTGTGTGTGTGCTGTGCGTGCGTGCGTGCGTGCGTGCGTTGCGTGTGTGTGTGTGTGTGTGTGTGTTGTGTGTATGTGTGTGGTGGTGTGTGTGTGTGTGTGTGTGTGTGTGTTTACAAACAAGTATTTTATTAACCTAAACCATACATTCTTTAAAAAAACCACAACCATGCAAAGATCACATTTCACCGAATGTTCGCATTAATGTTTACTATGTCTTTGCCCAGGTAGTACAATGACAATGATACAAGGCACATCGTCGTAGCATAAGCAACACAACAAAATAAAGCAAGAGGCAAAGCCTTCAAGGCTCACTCGCTTTGTGTTTTTGGAGCTAAATCTAAATACCAGATTGCAAACTTTCACATAAAAAACCCACATAAATGCCATAGACCAAAAACAGAAGAACTTCAATTTGAATATTCTGTAAAACATAATATTATATATAAAAAAAGGACACTGGACACAAATAAATTGGTTAATGTGTGTACTCGCTTTATGTCTTGGGATACCTAAATGCCAGATCAGTTCACTTTCAAATACACTCCAAAGGTCAAGGTCAAAGGGTAATATTTTATTACTGGACACATCAGCTTGATGTGGTATACCACAGTTCAACATTTTAAGCGATTCTGCACAGCAGTTTATGTGATATTGCGACAGACAAAAATCCAAGGTCAAAGGTCAAGGTCACCGAGGTCAACAATACTTAGCATTCCATATGATCTTAAGCTAGTCTACCTACTTGCCAAACTGTAGAAACTGTATCTGCCATAATATAAAGGACTAGCAGCAACTCCCCTCGCTGGCTACGCCCTGTGCTCGCTTCGCTTCGCGGCAGCTATTCCCCGGCACAGGTATTTAGAATAGCAGTTGCTAGAATAGCATTTCGAAATGTCTCCCACTGTAGTCCATGATTACGGAGCCCCCTCGGCTCTCACTCTCACTTCAAAATGTCTTCCACTGCATTCCCCTATTAATGCTGATCACGAATATACATGGTTATAGTGGTCTAACGCCAACGCTTTTGAAATTATGAGCATTTGTTTTCAGAGCCCCCCTCAGCTCTCACTCTCACTGTGCTATTGGCCCTTCAAAACGTCTTCCACTGCATTGTCCTTTTAATGCTGATCACAAATATATATGGTTGTAGTGTTCGAACGCCAACGATTTTGAAACTATGAGCACTTGTTTTTTTAGCCCCCTCAGCTCTCACTCTCGCTGTGCTATTGGCCTCTTCAAAATGTCTTCCACTGGGTTTCGGCTGTGAGGCTGATCATGAATGTATATTGTTATATGGATCTAACGCCAACGGTTTTGAAATTATGGGCACTTTTATCCGGACAGACCATTATCATGCAACAGCGTCAAGGTCAAATGTAAAGGTCAAGGTCAAGTGGCTTTTAAATGTCTCCAACTGCATTCCTTAGATCATGATGATCAATAATAATATGGTTTCGTGGGTGTAAACCCAATGATGTCCAAACTACAGCCACAGGTAAAAAAGAGAAGCTAAAAAGTCAAGGTCAAGGTCATTAGGATAATCAATACTTTGCACCACACATGATCTTGAGGCAGTCTACATATATAAAACGGTGGTAAGCAAGGTTTGAAATACCTATTCTAAATTTAGTGAATGCATTTTCCCCCCACATACCCCGATTTATGTTCTTGTCATTCTACAGCTTGCAAGTCTATCACTATCCCATGATGTCTGTGCCAGTCTTGCCACCTACATTCAACCAATCTTTGCTTCAAACAGCTGATAAAACCCGGAATACAATGAACACCATTATTGTCCCAAACATATTGAGCAAATACATGAGAAACTCGGAAAAGCAAAGTGCCGTACACTTGTAGCCCACGTTTTATGACCCCTACTGTCTAAACTGTACAGTGCCTGGTATGCTTCAAATGGTAACGCACGCACGCACACACACACACACACACACACATACACACACACACACACACACACTTGCGGCACACACACACACACAATTATTGTCACAAACATATAGCATATATATATAAACACAGGCAAAGCAAACTGCACACTTGGCAATACGCACGAAAGCGCACACACACCACATATTGAGCAAACACATGAGACACGCACACAAACATACGCCACGCGTGGCGCACGTTTTACTACACTTTCTAAACTGCACAGTGCCTGGTATGTTTCAAATGGTAACGCCTGCACGCACACACACACACACACACCACACACACAACACGCACGCAAGCACACACACACACACATACACACACACACACCACACACACACACGCACACACCTCCCATACACACACACATTCACACCAGTATATGTCGCACGCACACACACACACACACACACACAACACACACACACACACACACACACACACACACACACACACACACACACACACACACACACACACACACACACACCACACACACACACACACACACACACACACACACACACACACACACACACACACACACACACACACACACACACACACACACACACACACACACACACACACACACACACACACACACACACACACACAAAGCACACACACACATTACATACACACACAAACACACACACAGCACACACACACATATATATATACACAGGCAAAGAGAGTGCACGAACAGCGCACACACACACATGCGCACACATTGATATGCACGCACACACACATACGCACGCGCACACACACACACACACACACACGCGCGCGCACACAACACACACACACACAACACACACCTTCCTCTCTCTCTCTCTCTCTCTCTCTCTCTCTCCCTCTCTCCCTCTCCTCTCTCTCTCTCTCTCTCTCTCTCTCTCTCTCTCTCTCTCTCTCTCTCTCTCTCTCTCTCTCTCTCTCACACTTAATTAGAGAACAACACCAACTAACTTGCAGATCTAGTGAACATTTAGATGAAAAAATATTTTGATTTTTTTATGTGATGATAAAGATAAAATAGTGTCGTTAGTTAATTTTTGCTTGGCGCTTTTAAGATGACAGAACTTCATAGACAGTTTAAACTAAAATAATATATGGCTTCTTAGAATAAGTGTTCCTTGTTGTAAATGCGGTTGCACATTCTATGTTTTATTTAGTGTGAATGTTGTCAATTATTTGTTGCATGTTCTTAATGTTCATTGTGTTCACTCCATGGAAGGGGCTATGGCCTAATATCCATTAAATTTCCGAGTTCTGAGTTCTCTCTCTCTCTCACTCATCCCAGTTCCGTTCAGTCCAGTTAAGCTCCTTCAAGGTGCGGTAAATCCTGGGCAGGATCTGGTAGTCCAGCCTCACCAGGGACCGATCCTGGACGTATCCGCGATAGACGTGTTTGTACATGACCCCCCGCCTTCGGCCGACGTGCTTCCGGTAGTGATTCAGCATGGCCAGCGGTGGGGGGATGTTGCACGATTTATACGATCCGCGCAGGATCTTCACAACGTGGGTGCCCACCACTTCCACACGGTTAGGGAGCACTCCTACCTTGGCTCTGGAGGGGAAAATAATAATAATTATGATGACATACGATTCTCCACTCCCCCTCCCCCCCCCCCCCCCCCCCCATAAATCACATATATGTAGACACGAAGACATGCATGACTAAATATGCATGCAGGCAAACACACACACGCGCGCGCGCACACACACACGCGCATATATTAAGCTTATATGCGCACACACACGCGCGTGCGCAAACTCACAAAGATATACACAGTCATACATACATACAAGCACAGCGTGATAGACAGACAGATGCGCACGCACGCACACGCACGCACGCACACTCACGCACGCACACACACACACACACACACACACACACACACACACACACACACACACACACACACACACACACACACACACACACACACACACACAACCTCTCCAACCCACACAAAAGACAATGTAGAGTCAACAGACAGAGAGACGCACACCCTACACCCACCCTTAGACACGCAAGCAACCCCCCCCCCCCCCCCCCCCCTTCACAAAGCAGCGACTCACCGCTTTCCAGTCATCCACGTGTAATTCACCCTGTCTCTAATCAGCAGCGTGTCCAGCCCGTAACGTTCTTCAAACTTGTCCCGAGACGCCTGGCTTTCGAACGACCACGACGTCCCCGCTCCTTCTGATGAACTGGCTGCCTGGAGGACATTCTGGGAGGAGGTTGGGTCTGCCAGACCCTGCGCTGAAAGGGGGGCAGAAGAGGAGGAGGAGGAGGAGGTACGATCTGAGGCGCTGACGTGTTCGAAGAAATTGTTCAGGAATTTGAAAACTCCGCACCCAGGCTGTCTTGCTGAGAGGTCGGTCAGGAGGGTCATCAGACTATCGGTGAACCTGGAAGGGAAAAGCAAGAGTGTGTGGGATTGTATTGATGTTATTCTTGTTGCTATCAGTGGTGATGATCGTGAAACTATGCTTTTAGTAGTTGGGCCTAAAAACAATTCAATATAAGGAACCACAAATTTCATACTAAGGGAATATAAACCGTCTTTTGTGTCTCATAACCTTTGCTATAAAAAAAAATTAAAAAAGGTCTCTCTTCAACGAACAGGTAAAAAAACCTTTAAGTGCTCTTTTATATCTGGGGACTGGAGTTTCGACATCGACATTTAATACACACACACACACAACACACACAAAACACACACACACACACACACACGCGCGCGCGCGCGCGCGCGCACACACACACACACACACACACGACACACACACGCACACACACACACGCACACACACACACACACACACGCACGCACACACGCACGCACACACACACACACACACACACACACACACACACACACACACACACACACACACACACACACACACACACAAGCCTAGAGAGAGAGATAGAGACCCATTTAATGGATAATCAGAATTATCATTCAGCTGCATCAATTGTTAATGTTGGAATGAAAAATGAAGTGCTTCCAATTTCCATAGCAAAGGCCCATTACATTGAATATTTCTCAAGAAAAGTATAATTTAAAAAAGAACTAGCATTCCAGGTCAATTTCCTTTGACCGGTACTGGTCATTTAGCCTATGCTGGGGCTACAGGCTAACTAAAGTACCATGACTGGCAAAATAGCCTGCAGGCTAAATTACTGTGACCATCACGGAGCATTCGAAAAGCGCGACTTTTCGAAAATCGCGATACGAAATGCGCGAACTACAAGATGCCGAAAAGAGCGAACAGTAATGACAAAAAGAGCGAATTTCAGAGAGTCGCATAAACTTAGAAAGTTAGGGATAGGGTTAGGGACAGGTTAGGGATAGGGTTAGGGTTAGGGATAGGTTAGGGATAGGGTTAGGGATAGTAAGAAAGTAACAGACATTTGTTCTTGTAAGGTACTTCTTGCCCCATCCCAATCCTCAACGACCCTCTCGCTTTCTGTCAGTCACATTCGCTCTTTCTGTCAGTGACATTCGCTGTCTGTCAGTGACATTCGCTCTTTTCGTACGGTCGCGCAAATGGGAATATTCAGAGAGTCGCGCTTTTTGCATGTTGCCGACCAGCAACATAGCCACTGCCTAAACAAATAGTGTCTAGAACAACCGAGCATGTTATGCCACTTAGGGGCTGATACTAGTTATAGGGATATTATTATGTCCATGACGTCCATGTCATTAAGAAGACAGCTACATTCAATTAATACATTTCCAATTTTTCGGCCCATAAGCCCTTACCCTTCAGCGGGCAGGAAGACTATTGAGGAAACTAGACATGGATTTCCATTAAAGAACACCTCTATAAATAATGATTTCTCTTGCAGACTAAGCATACCCATACTGGCCATAGACTTGGTGATTTGACATGAAGTTACAACAGTGTTAAGGCAGACATTATGTAAGATCGAATTATGAAGATCGCCTAAAGTGGTTGAAGTTGCCTAGTTTAGAATATAGGAGAGTCAGAGGTGACATGATAGAAGTTTTTAAGATTATGCATGGATTATATGATTCCTCAACTACTACTCAGCTCTTTGAATTATCTAATCACAATGTCACAGGAGGTCGCAATTTTAAACTAACCAAAAAACAAACCAATACCCGTCAATTCCACTCATATTTTACAAGCATAATAATAAATGTATGGAATAGTTTGTCCCACAATACCGTCACTGCACCATCTGTAAATGCGTTTAAAAATAAGGAATTAGCAGCACTGTTTTCTACCATTTTGGACATGCATTAAATTGTAAAATTAAGTGTTAGTTATACACTAACGTCAAAACTAAACCCACGAGCACTAAAGTCAATCAAGCTCTGTACAAAACAATTACACTATCGAGGGCAAAAGGCTTCCAGCCTATAGCCTCTGTGAATCTGTGAATCTGTGACAAAGTCCGTCTAGTGTCTACGAAATGCATGCAGCTTTGGTCCCTCATGGGTTCAATAGTGTTCAAGTCTACAAAATACTCAGCCAAGTTCATCTTTTCATATCTTTGATATCATCTTAAAACAACACATGATTATCTAATATTTAATACCTCTCTGAACTTATAAAATATATACCCTACCAAATTACTCTCTTCATTATTCTGTCAATATCATATGTAAACAACAAACGCTTTTCTATTATCTAATATATTTCTCAAATCCTATCTCATCCCGTGCTGCGCATCTTCGTCTTTGAACCCCTGCATAATTATGTCAATAATTGCCGATAAACGGCAGGTGGATCATCATCTTAAAACAACACATGATTATCTCATATTTAATACCTCTCTGAACTTATAAAATATATACCCTACCAAATTACTCTCTTCATTATCCTGTCAATGTCGTTGTAAACAACAAACGCTTTTCTATTATCTAATATATTTCTCAAATCCTATCTCATCCCGTGCTGCGCATCTTCGTCTTTGAGCCCCTGCATAACGTTAGCTGTTTGATTACCCTGTTGAACCTGCCACTCTCCCCTTGATGTACAACCAGACGTTAGCTGTTTGATGACCCTGTTGAACCTGCCACTCTCCCCTTGATCTACAACCAGACGTTAGCTGTTTGATTACCCTGTTTACCCTGTTGAACCTGCCACTCTCCCCTTGATGTACAACCAGACGTTAGCTGTTTGATTACCCTGTTTACCCTGTTGAACCTGCCACTCTCCACTTGATGGACAACCAGACGTTAGCTGTTTGATTACTCTGATTACCCTGTTGAACCTGCCACTCTCCCCTTGATGGACAGCCAGACGTTAGCCGTTTGAGTACACTGTTGAACCTGTCACTCTCCCCTTGATGGACAGCCAAACGTTAGCCGTTTGAGTACACTGTTGAACCTGCCACCCCCCACCCCCCCCTTGATGGACAGCCATACGTTAGCTGTTTGATTACTCTGATTACCCTGTTGAACCTGCCACTCCCCCCTTGATGGACAGCCAGACGTTAGCCGTTTGATTACACTGTTGAACCTGCCACTCTCCCCTTGATGGACAGCCAAACGTTAGCTGTTTGAGTACACTGTTGAACCTGCCACTCCCCCCTTGACGGGCATGAGGCGTCAAGCTGGGAGCCAATTGCTTAGCCAGTGCTCTGCGAGTGACGCTCTCTCCCGATTCTCTTCAAATTTGCTTTGCTGTAAGCTGGGGATTTGGGGTCAAGGGGCGGACCAAATGATTCGTAAGGGGGGGGGGGGGCAATCGGTCCAGAAATTCCACGGGGAGTCCAGGGAGCTGCATAGGTCCTGGGTTAAGGTGTAGTGATCTTGTGGGGGTCCAAGGGGCGAAGCCCATGGGACATTTTGCCATTTAGTGATTATGAAAGCAAAGCTTAAGCCATTGTCTCACTTTTTACCCTCGTAGAAGCTACATGCTTGGGGGCAAAGGGGGGGTCTCCGGAAACCCTGGAACACCCCCAACCCCCACCCCAGATCCGCCCCTGTGGGTTGCATACCTGGGTACTGGGAACTCATCGAGGTCGGCGAAGATGATGAAGTGGGAGGTGTACAGGTGGCGGTACAGGCACTCATGGATGGCCTCCTTTCTGGTTGAAGTATGCTGAGCTCCGACATCTCGTCGGGGAAATGCCAGTCCAGCACCTCCACCAACCCCTTCTGCTCAGCAAGTAGTAAACAGGGCTTTCACCACCGCAACAGGGCTTCAGCCTGTGGTGTGGGGCCAATAGTAACACGAGAGCTGTACGATAGATGAATTTGAATAGTACTGGAATATCATGGGTTGGCATACAGCTTAGTCTTTCGTGGAAGACTATCACTCTCTAACTAGGGGAGAGATATCTGAGGGGGGAGGAAGCCAAACAAAAAGCTCAGCATATGTCAATGTTTCAGTGCTTTTTGTTTGTGGCTCAAGCCAAAACCTATAACTCACTTTGGGTTGGCCGGTCGGTCGGGGACATTAGCCCCAAGAGAGTGGGGATCGGTCCAAAATTGCAAAGCACATTTTGACATGAATGTCGCAGCCCAGCCTTCGGAATCGCAGCTGCCCCCTCTGCTATTTCAAATTGAAATGAAAGTGGTGACGTCGCTTAAAAAAATGTTTTAATAATCAATCTTTTATTTTGATTTTTCAGGTTTATTAATAATAAGCGTACAAAAATAATAATAATAATTTTATTTCATATAGCGCTATAATCCATACAGTAGTATGCTCGATGCGCTTTACAAAAGCAACATTGTAAGATGAAAAACATGCATTAAAATCAACAAGATAGTCATACTACCAACATTCCAGTGCAAAGAAATAAAGTAACAAAAATAACATGATTCTCACTCACAAAGAGAGATCCACCCTCGTTCACCAGCACTGTCACTCTCTGATAACACCTCACCCTCGCAGAAACTAATGAAAATGTCAACAAGCAACAGGAAGGAATGCACCAATACAATGCTATTCTCGATTTCGCGCTCTGTTTCTAAGACGGGGGGATTTCTCTCACTGGCTCTCGCTCTCTCTGCAGCCAAAGGGATGGGTTGGCCTTTGGAGGACCTTCCCCAACGCCAGCTGTCCTCAAAATCCCATCAGCAGCGAGAGAGTGGGGATGTGTCGCTGGGCAAGTAGTGTAGAAGATAAACATCATTCCAGCCCAGAACATGTGCGGAATTCTACAGCCTGCCCCCTGGCATCTGCTATCTGGCACCTCATAGTCGGAAACATTAAAGTACAGCATACTGTATTTGAGAATGCCATAGTGTTAGCTACAAAATCGCACGACTGTAATAAGTTGTCAATGTATCTCTTGATCTTTTATTCTGATTTTTTTTCAGGTTTATTGCCCCCCCTCGAAAGATCAATAATAATAATAATAATAATAATAATAATAATAATATAATAATAATAATAATATATTAATAATAATTAATAATAAAATAATAATAATAATAATAATAATAATAATAATATAATAATATGCTCGATGCGCTTTAATAAAAAGGCTTTGTTGGTGGTCATACTACCAAAATTCCAGTGCAAAGAAATAAAGTAACAAAAATAACTTGATTCTCACTCACAAAGACATCCACCCTCGTTCACCAGCACTGTCACTCTCTGATAACGCCTCACCCTCACAGAAACTAATGAAAAATGTCAACGAGCAACAGGAAGGAATGCACCAATACATGCGTATACACGGCCCATACTCTCTCTCTCTCTCTCGTCATCTCTCTCTGCTCTCGTCTCTCTCTCTCAGTCTCTCTTCTCTCTCTGAACTCTCCTCTTTCTCTCTCTCATCTCTCTCTCTCTCTCTCTCTCTCTCTCGATCTGATCTGGTAAACAATGTTGGGCATCTAAGGTAAGGGACATTTTGTGTTTGACAGGTTTTGGATTTGTATGGTGTACAGCAAGGAGCTGGACAAGTAAAAACCTTTTTATTGACTTAAAATTTATCAACCAAAAAAAGGACTGGTTCCAGCAAAACAATAGTATAAGTGCATGGCTTTGTACATCGATTTCTCGGCAAATATGTAGATTTACACCCTCCTGCTCTATTTCTTGGTTTCTTTCCGTGGTAGGGATAGGGTTAGGGTTAGGTTAGGGTTAGGGAATACGGTAATGTTTTAAGTTAGATGGTTGTTTTCTGATTTGCCACAAGCATCTGAAACGTTTGTCAAAATCATCTATTTTTTTGGAGCATTAAATCGCTGCCCTTTTTATTTCAGGACTCATTGACATTATACATTCAAGAATGGTCAAGCTCCATTAGAGACCGCGAGAACATATGATAACTATAGATCTTTTAAAACAGTTTTTGAAAAGGAAAGATATCTTATAGAAATGGATACATATTGCTTCCGTGTAGCTTTAACTCATGTGAGAGTAAATGCTCTGCCACTATATAATAATGTTCATCGCTATAGTGATACAGTAGGAAATACAGATGTGTCCTTTCTGTAGAAACCAGATTGAAGATGAAGAGCATTTTTTGTTGAACTGTTTGTCCTAGAGTGATCTTAGAAACAAATTTCTCAGAGAATCTGCTAAATTTCCAATTCATGTTATTCTTACAGTCACTAATGTTTCACACAGATACAACGTATCACGATTTGTGTTTCACGCAATAAATAGGAGAAAAGGGGCATTGCTATTGTAATTCCGTTCGGCGAAATGAAATCGAAATACAACATATAAGCGTCTGTGTTTAAAAAATAAATAAATACATAAAATATATAATATATCAATTGTCCCATATCGGCGAAATGTCCATACGACCAAGTGTCTGTTCGGGAAATTTCCATACAACCAAGTGTGTGTTCTCACATGGGATTGTTGAACGCACCGAGTGTCCGATCGTGTTAGCTTCTCACATACGATTAAGTGTCTGTTCGGCGAAATGTCCATACGACCAAGTGTCATGTAAATACTAACCCTTTCCCCCCCCCCAAGTCCCTGTTCGGCGTAATGTCTGTTCGGCCAAGTGTCCATTAAAAATGTTCCGAGTTCCAGTTCCGAGTTAGTCTCTCTCTCTCTCGAAATGTCTCTCTCTCTCTCAAGTCTCTCTCTCTCTCTTCTCTCCATACGACCTCTCTGTCTCTCTCGCTCGAAATGTCGCTCGCTCACCAAGTATGTGTTAAGATAGGCGAAATGTCCAAGCATTCTCACCCTCTGGTAATACCGCAGCAGCGTGTTGACTTCCGGTTCGCTGATGGAGTAGTGTGTAGAAGACAAAATGATCCACACCAAGAACTTGATTTATTTCTACGATCTGCATCAGCTGCATCGTATCTCCATACCTAAAGATTCACACACGGCGACACACACACACGACCAAGTGTCACACACACACACACACACACACACACACAAATGTCCACACGACCAAGTGTCACAAATGTCACACACACACACAAGTGTCAAAATCACACACACACAACATTAATGGCCATACGACCAAGTTAGCTACAATCACACGACTGTACGATCCGATTCGATCACGTGTCTCGATGCGCCAATCACATTTTTGTTCTTGGAGACCAAGTGATCGAATCGTATCGAACAGTCGTGCGATTTTAGTGGACATTATAGTCTGAAACAGATAGTAATACAGATATCGTTTATCAAATATCCTCTTGATAAAAAATTAAAATAAAGAATAAGAATCTTAAGTAAAAGTGTGAACATAGATATGTTCTAAAATAAAACTTGTTTGCCCTCGCTGGTCGTGTCTACATTTCTATGTTCACACTTTTACTTAAGATTTTTATTATTTCTATTTTACTTGAGTGCTGGGGGTGGGTTGTTAAGCCTAGGACCAAAATACAGGAAGAAACCTTTCCTTTGTGGTCAATCTTCTAGTTGAGGTGAGAGTGCTAGTTTTTGGTAGGCTAAGACCCCATCCATTGCCGAGCTGATGAGACTCCCTTAGAGGAAACAGCTGTCCTCGGCTGGGTCACAGAGGCTTTGAGCATCCCATTTCACCATATTTGTTGTCGCTAAAAGTATAAAATCGATCACACAACAACATTTGTAACGGTCACTTCACATTCAGTGAAATGTCCGTTCGGTGAAATGTCCATACGACCAAGTGTCTGTTCGGTGAAATGTCTGTTCGACCAAGTGTTCTCATTTTATGCAATGTCCATACGACCAAGGTCCATATTAGGAACTCTGCCGGTCCATATTAGGCACCAAGGCACCCAAATATGGACCACTTGAATTGTTTTTATCGACCAAGTGTTTGTTAAAGTTTGAAAGTTGTCGTTTATATTGGCCAAGGTGTGGTTGTCAGTACTGACAGCAATGAACAGGAACTATCTACACTTGACCAAGTGGTTTTGTTCGGCGAAATGTCCATACTACATGATAAAAGTGGTTCATATTAAATGACTGTTCGGCCAAGTGTTAGTTCGGCGAAATGTCCATACGACCAAGTGTCTGTTCGGTGAAATAGTCCATACGACCAAGGAGTCTGAGGAGGCCTAGGATGACGGTACGACCAAGTTTCCGTTCTTGCCTTTCTTCTGGCAGACGAGTACTTCATCTTCTATCGTTTGCTATGTCCACTAATTTTGACCAATTTACATAATTGTTCACATGCGAAATAATAGTTGAAGATAAAGGCAAGACGGAAAAACGCAATGAACCAGGACTGTGACAAATGCTCCGCGGTACTGCACTACATAATGTGTGGGGGGGGGGGGGGGGGGATCCTATTAGATCATGGCCTTTATAATCAATCATGACTGCAATTAATTATTCAACAAAGATAAATTAGCTGAAAAGGTTCATAAAATACAGAGCTCTTAATGGTTGGTAAGAAAGACAAGTGCAAAAATGCGGGGAGAGCTGAGAAATGTAGGGGGGTGGCACATCTTGACCTTTACCGACATGTCCTTTGCCTGTTACACCCCCACCTCCCCTGCCCCCACATCTTAGCCCCTGTCGTCTTTGTGTCCTGTGGGTGATACAGCTCCACACAACATTTGAAGTAATTCCTTCCAGCAATTCTCCAGATACATCCCGTTTTCGCATGACAGCCTGAACGTCAAATGTTGAGGTCAAGTGGCTACAAATGTCTCCCACTACTTCCTCAGGTTATGGTGATCAAGAACATAATTATATGGTTATATGGTGCAAACTCAATGGTGTCCAAACTGTAACCAATGCTAAAAATGTTAAGTACAAAAGTCAAGGTCAAGGTCATCAAGTTAATCCTTTCCGCCCCACATGACAAGACCTTGAGCCTGTCTACCAACCTGCCAAATCTGAAGCATGTAACTGTGAAAGATGTGTCCAAAATGCCAATTTGACATCTCCAAGGTCTACGCCCTTGACCTTGACCTCCATCTGTTCCCAATGTGTAGAATTACCATAAGTCAATGCAGCCACATGCCAGGTCTGCACAGTGTAAGTCCATCAATGTGAAAGATATGGCGACATGAAGAAAAAAAATCAGTTTCCGAGGTCGAACTTCAAGTGAACACATGTTTCCTTTTTACAAGACCATTCTTGCACTGTGATACACCACCGTACAAAATTTGAAACCATTCTGCCTACTGGTTCACGATATACAGCTTTGACATGAAATATAGCATAAGGAAGAAAATTGGTTTTCACGATCAAACTATCTAGGTCAAGATCAGCATGTTCACAATTTTTTTTATGGGATCATGATACACCACCACACAAAATTTTAAGTGATTCCGTCCACTAATTCCTGTGTTACAGTCCTCGGATCAGACAGACAGGAAACAGGCAAACAGAGAGGAATATATAATAAATTAAAACTGATACTCTTTTACGGTCCGCGGATTATAGTCTAGCAAAGGACAATTGCGCAATTCATTCAATCTCGAAAGGTAGCTTTACTATTGTAATAAATTGTTTTTCACAGCAGACAGATAGGCAGAAAACTGAGTCAATAATGTCAATAAACTTCTGTTCATGACATTACTGATTGTTCTTCTTGGTGTTATAGTAAAGATGAGTCATGTATTTGAAGATTTTTTTTTAAATCGTGGACTGCCTAATTTTGTAAACTAGGCACTCTGGCTAATCCACAGACTAGGCTGTCTATTCTACAGATTAGGCTGCCTAGTCTGTATAATAGGCATGTCTGAGAGGTTAGTTTACTAGTTAGGCAGTCAAAGTGGCTGCCTAATCTACAGACTAGGCAATTCCGTGAGTTAGGCACGACATAATAGAAACACACATGCGCGTTTGGCAACATTTCTTCGCCAATCTAACTTAGAGAGCGAGCGAGAGAGAGAGAGAAGAGAGAGAGAGACGAGAGAGAGAGAGAAGCGAGAGAATGAGAGAGAGAGAGAGGAGAGAGAGAGAACAGGAGGAGAGAGAGAGGGAGAGAGAGATGTAGAGAGAGAGAGAAAGAGAGAGAGAAGAGAGACGAGAGACGAGCGAGAGAGAGGAGAGGACGAGAGGGGGAGAGAGACGGAGGACTGAGGGAAGGAGAGGAGGAGGCGAGAGAGAAGAGGCAGAGAGAGAGAGAGGGAGAGAGAGGCCGGAGAGAGAGAGAGAGAGAGAGAGAGAACGAAGACTGAGAGAGAGAGAGAGAGAGAGAGCGAGAGAGAGAGGAGAAGATGGAGAGACAAGACAGAAGGAAGTGGAAAGAGATGGGGAGAGAGAGAGTGAGTGAGAGAGTGAGTGAAACGAGAAGAGAGAGAGGAGAGAGGAGAGAGAGACAGAGAGAGAAAGACAAACAGACAGAGAGAGAGAGAGAGATAGAGAGAAGAGAGAGAGAGAGAGGAGAGAGGAGAGGGAGAAAGAGAGAGAGACACAGAGACAGAGGAGGGAGAAAGAGGAAAGCGAGAGAGGAGAGAGAGTAGAGAGAGAGAGAGAGGGAGAGAGAGAGCGAAGAGAGAGAGAGACAGAGATCGGAGACGAAGGAGGAGGAGCAAAGGACCGACGGAGAGAGAGAAGAGAGGGAGAGAAGAGAGAGAGAAGGCGAGAGGAGAGAGAGAGAGAGAGGGAGAGCGAGGAGAGAGGAGAACAAAGATGACACAGCCATTATAAACACTACTATCGGGTACTGATGAAAAGGACAAAGGACATAAATAATTTTTTCGACCATGCATGGTTCAGTAGACTTTTTAGGCACTGTGAATTGTCATGGATTATATTGACGCACTACGCCACACGCAACAACGGGTATCACACACACACACACACTACACACACCACACCCAACACACACACACATACCACCAACACCACCACACACACACACCACACAACACAAACCCGAAACAACACACACACACACACACTGTAACACATCACCGACAAGGCCCACACACACACACACCACACACACACACACACCACACACACACAGCACACACACCCCACGACACCACTACCACCCACACACCACACGCTCAAGCTACTTTCTGTGGCTTATGCCCTAGTTTTGATGATGGCCACATAACCCATTCATACCGATCAAGGTCAAGGTCAAGGTCTGGGAGGCCCGGGAGGGGAGGGAGGAGATGAGGAGGGGGAGAGATCGGTAGGCCTTGAATGTGGTAGGGGTCTACAAAATGTGTTTTAAAGCCACATTTTCCACATTGGTTACTTGACAGAAGCACTTCAAATTGTGTAGCAGAAAACACCGAGAGAGATACATTATCGCCACATGCTGACCTAGACCTTTGAAGGTGTGACCTTGAAAACCGAAATTTCCTTCTTTGCGCTATATAGTTTATATTTCGTGAAATACTGTATAGAATCACTCCAAATATTATTTTTTGGGGGGTGTAAAATTAAAATGTTTGGTGTATTTTGTTGTTAAAATAAATTTTTCTTATAAAAAAAAAAGGTGGAGTAGAAGACATTGTAGTACAAATTATGACACGTGGGATTTTAATATCGCCGAGCAGCAGACATGTCTCAGTGTCAAGGGTGTACACCCCCAACCTGGTAACGGAGGGGGTTTCCTATATAGCTAAAAGTTTTTGGTTTTAAAAATAAAAGACATTTCTAGCACAAAAATGGGCCACAGCCACGTGGGGCGTGGGGCTTCTTAATGTCGTTCGAGAGAGTAGTGCGGCAACCAAGTGGCAGACATGGTCTCAGTGATAAGGGTTGTGCACCCCACAAATTAAGGGGTTTGTGCGTCCGCATCCTCGTGGAAAACGATTTGACGGTTTGGGTAGGTGCATCACCCAAAGGTCACAAGGAGGACGGGCACCTAAGATGTGAAGGGGGAAGGGAGGAAGGAAGGGAGGGAGCGAGACGGTACAGGGGAGGGGGGGGGGAGGACAGAGGGAGGAGGGGTGTAGGGGGGGGTAGTGTAAGGGGTACAAGGGGCGAGGGCCAGGGGGCATGGGTGCATGAAATTGGGGGGCGGGGGGGCATGTGCGCGGGCGGCATTGGGGCGGGGCGGGGCATGTACATGGCCGGTTGTCCTGACGGGTCCGGTTAACCGGCAGAAGGACCCGGGTCTGCCGCTCGGCCCCGATTGCCATTTTTATACATTGTCGCAACTGGATGTGTGTGCGTGCGTTGCTTTGAGATCGTGTGTGCGTAGCCCAGAAACTAGTTGGGTTTTTTTGTGTTTTTAAAGGTGGACCCTGAAGGATGAGTTTTTGCAAGAGAAACACGTCGAGGTCACCTTTTTGAAAGCCTTTTCAAGGATCGGAACACTCACTTTGCTCTGGTTTTCCTAGGAAAAAACGGGCAATTCTCCTCCTTGGCGGAGTTGCCGGAGAGAGCGGAGAGAGTAGCCCATTTTGTATGGGGTGCTGGGTGGAGGTCACACTCATTGTGGTTGAAGCGTTTTTTTTTTTTGGTAGTGCAGTAAAAAAAACAAAAAGGAGCTATTTACATTGTTGTGAGCCTTTAGATAAACAATTATAAATAAAATTAAATAAAATAAATAAAAAATAAAAAATAAACAGGCTTGTATAGCGAAAATTTCCGTGCAAACGATTTGGCGGACATTAGAAAAGAGACGGCACACGCCTTCTATTTGGGTGAAAAAATTTGACTTCCAGCACCTCCGTCAAGGAGGAATCGCCGATTTGACGGTGTTGATTTCTAGGAAATCAGAGCAAAGCGAGTGTTGCAATCTCTGTAAATGGTTGCTTTCCTGGTGATCTAGACGTGCTTCATACAAAAAAAACTCACCCGTCAAGCGATTGCACCTTTAAGTGTTTTTCCTTCACTTGGATTTAATTCCTATTGATTTCTAAAGCCAATTAATCTGTTAGTTTGTATGTGTATTCACTTTCTCTCTCTCTCTGTCTCTCTTCTGATTCTTTTTCTATGGTCAACCCCTAAAGTGTGTACAATTACTTCTATATTTATAAAGAAGTTGGTCACCAACACATAAGAATAAGAAGAAGAAGAAGAAGAAGAAGAAGAAGAAGAAAGAAGAGAGAAAAAGAAGTTCCAATTTTATCAAAATTTACCCCCCCCCCCCCCCCCCCCCCCTCCTTCTCATCAGTCACACAAACATCGCATGAAAACAATATTTTAAAACTGGTGTGGTGCGCCTCTGGCTGCGAACGCGCACTCCAGGTGGGAGCAACCCGAATTTCACAGAGACGCCTCTCTGTGACTATAAAGTACCATATTTTCCGAGTCATCCTGTGTCTCTTCTGGCTTTCAGCCCACAACATAATTATTTAAATGATTGCTCAGGCAGTCTAAGTACATCATGGCCCACATCGGCCAGTTTTTTACAATGGGATTCGATTTTGCATTAAAACAACAGAAAACACGAAAGGCTTTACAAACATAAACATGCGATGCATTGCACAATCTTGCTCACAATGGGGTTGACAGTTTTGCAATATTAGGGAAAAGACTGGGTAAAAAGAAGAGCGAGAGAGCAGCATTGGCGGTTTAGAAGCCCACCCCCAATATCTCATGAAATTAAGCAAATTTCGGGAGAGTCTCATTTTGCCCAGGAGACGAGCGTTAATGTCTAGCAGTCATCTCATGGGCAAATTTTGACTGAAAATTGTCTGTATTTCAATGAGATAATTGGGGTGGGCTTTATACCCGCCCATTGCGCTTTTTACCCCGTTCTTCCATAATACTTTTTCAATCATCTTAAATGTTTTTTAAAAAGCCTTTCCATTATGAAACCCGTTTCACCCTGAAGAAGTGCAACAATCAATTCATTCCACTCTTTTAAATCTCTTTGGGTGAGAGGAAAACAGGAGGGAGTGGCGAAGGACTGATTTTATGGTTCTAATCATATAATAAAAAGGCAAGTGTGGTGGGGCTGTGTGTATGTTGTGTGTTGTGTGTGTGTGTGATGTGTGTGTATGTGCGTGTGTGAGTGCGTGCGCGCGTTTTGTGTGTGTGTGTGTGGGTGTGTGTCGTGTGTGTGTGTGTGTTCGTGTGTGTGTGTCAAGTCAAGTCAAGTCAAGTTCAAGTCAAAATGATCTTTATTGACAATAAAGGAATAAGCTAAACAAAAACTTTTTTTCATCCTGTCGTCATAAATAAATAAGAAATACAACTGAAGCAAACAAGATGAAAAAACAAAAACTGTAAACAACAAAAATCAATTTGCAATGAAAAATATGGAACAAATACACTCTCTCTCTCTCTCTCTCTCTCTCGTGTGTGCAAAGCCACAATATGATAATCATGTACATAATACTGACATTGTGGAAATGGAGAGGAGAAGGAAAAAAATGGGGGGCAAAAATGAATGCGAGAAATTAAAAACTAGAACAGAGGACCCGAAATGAAGAGAGAGAGAGAGAGAGAGAGAGAGAGAGAGAGAGAGAGAGAGAGAGAGAGAGAGAGAGAGAGAGATAGAAGGTAGCGAGAGAGAGAGAGAGAGAGAGAGAGAGGGTAGGGAGGAGAGGAGGGAGAGAGAGAGAGAGAAAAGGGGGAGAGAGAGAGATTAGGGAGAGAGAGAGAGAGAGAGGGACGAACGAACGAATCTTTTTTAATGTTGGAAAAGAATAAGCACAATACACGCTTGTTTACATCTCTATGGGGGGGTGGGGGTGCTGCGTGTGGGGGGTGTTCATGGAGAAGAATGAATGCTTTTTTTGTTTTAGTTGTGGGTCCCCAGATTTATTAAAACGGACCTACAATGGTTGAACCACAGATTAAGAACCTCTCTGGTTGAACTAAGTAGGCTTTCAGTTCGTTTTTCTTTTTAGTCCTTTGCCAATCTACGATCGCAAAGGAGTATGTTTTCGTTCAGGTTTGTTTCCTTTTTTTGTTTGTTTGTTTGTTGTTCTTTTCTGTCTGTCCTAAGGATCTCCCGGAACCGAACTTGACCGAATCGCTTCAAAATTTGTGTGGTGGTGTGTCCCCATGAGAGAGGAAGGCATCCGCGCAAAACTTTTCGCCGCCCCGCCCTGACCTTGACCTTCCACACCGCAGGTCCTAGAATCTTGAAACTTGGCATGCAGGTACTTTCGCTTATGGCCGTTCTGATGATGGCGTACCAATGAAGGTCAAGGTCAAGGTCAGGGAGATCGGTATGCCTTGAAAGTGGTAGGGGTCTAATAATTGGGGTTTTCTGCCCCACGCATATCTCCCGAACCGCTTCACCGAATCGTTTCAAATTTTGTGTGGTGGCGTGTCACCATGAGAGGAAGGCATCCGCGCATAAATTATCACCGTCGTGACCTTCACCTTGGCGTATGACCTTGAAAACCGAAAATCTTTAAGGGGCTATAACGTCCACACCGTTGGTCTTAGGGACTTCAAACTTGGCATGTAGGTACTTTGGCTTATGGTTGTTCTGATGATTGCATACCGATCAAGGTCAAGGTCAAGGAGATCGATCAGTAGGCCTTGAAAGTGGTAGGGGTATAAAAATTGGGTTTTCAGCCACAAAAGTAAAAATATAATATTTACTCAGCGTTACCGGTACTTGGTGTTACCTGTACTAGGCGTTACCGGTATGGGGCGTTGCGCTAGTATTTATTTAAAGATTGCATTTCATGTTAGATATGACATGTGTGTTGGGGGTGGGGTCCTTAGCGCACTAGTGAGCATGTGTGTGGCGTGTGTGTGTGTGTGTGTGTGTGTGTGTGTGTCTGTGTGTGTGTGTGTGTGTATGTGTGTCTGTGTGTCTGTGTGTATGTGTGTGTGTGTGTGTGTGTGTGTGTGTGTGTGTGTGTGTCTGTGTCTGTGTCTGTGTCTGTGTCTGTGTGTGTGTGTGTCTGTGTGTGTGTGTGTGTGTGTGTCATGTGTGTGTGTGTGTGTGTGTGTGTGTGTGTGTGTGTGTGTGTGTGTGTGTGTGTGTGTGTGTGTGGTGTGTGTGTTGTGTGCATGTGTGTGTGTGTGTGTGTGTGTGTTGTGGTGTTGTGTGTGATAGATTGTGTGTGTGTGTGTGTGTGTGTGTGATTGTGTGTTGTGTGTGTGTGTTTGTTGTGGTGTGTGTTGTGTGTTTGTAGTGTGTGTGTGGTGTGTGTGTGTGTGTGTGTGTGTGTGCGTGTGCGTGTGAGTGCGTGCGTGTGTGTGTCGTGTGTGTGTGTGTGTGTGTGTGTGTGTGTGTGTAGTTGTGTGTGTTTGAAAGTTATGATCCTATGATTTATTTCCTCTATGACTGCTGTTCCTGTGTGCTATGTCTTTTGGCGATCCTGTTGGTTGCTAGTGATTTTATTGGAAATCATTTTATGATTTACATGCCTGTGTATTTTTATGTCTTGGTTTTGAGACATGTGTGTGTATGTTTGAGCGTTGGGTGTGTGTGTGTGGCCTGCTGTGTGTGTGTGTGTGTGTGTGTGGTGTGTGTGTGTGTGTGTGTGTGTTGTATGTGTGTGTGGTGTGTGTGCGTGCGCGCGCGCATGTGTGTGTGTTTGAAAGCATGTCCAGTGTACGAGGGCTTCAACACATCGATAGGTATGCACTCGCCTTTCCCTTTCAAGTCAAGAAGAATGAGCAACTTAGGACGCGCATTTTACCGCCAGGGGGCAATCAAACCAGTAGGGGCTTAGCGTGCGATATTCTTAGTTGTGCGTAGTGAGAGAGAGAGAGAGCAAGAGAGGGGAGAGAGAGCAGAAGAGAGAGAGAAGAGAGAGAGAGAGAGAGAAAAGAGAGAGGGGGGGGGGGACTCATCACCCTCTCTTTCTCTCTCTCTCTCTCTCTCTCTCTCTCTCTCCTCTCTCTCACTACGCCCAACTAAGAATATCGGGCGCTAAGCCCCTACTGGTTTGATTGCCCCCTGGCGGTACAATGCGCGTCCTAAGTTGCTCTTTCTTCTTGACTTCTTCTTCTTCTTCTTCGTTTGCTCAGGGACAGTTTCCTGTCAAATGAGCGTAGATGCGCCATGCTGCCGTTTTGCGCCTAACTAATAAATAGTTGCGCGATGTATGTCCGTATGTTTGTATGTATGTAATTTGTGTGTGTGTATGTGTATGTATGTAATTTGTGAGCGTGTGCGCGAATGTGAGTGTGCGTGCGCCCACGGCCGCACTTCCAAGCAGGTGTGTGTGTGTGTGAGTGTGTTGTGTGTGTATTCTGTGTGGGTATATCTGCTTGCATGTGCATGAGTGTATGCGTGCGCAGGAGATATTGTGTTCACTAGAGGGGGGGGGGGGGAGAGGAGTGTGTGTGAGTATGTGTCTGTGAGTGTGAGTACACGTGAGTGCTTTGTGTATGTGAGTGCGCGTGTGTGTATGTGTGTGCGTGCGTGTGCGCGTGTTTGTACAAGTGTATGCTTGAGTAAGTTTGTGTGCGTTTCAGTGAGAATGTGTTTTCTGTGTGTTTGATGAAATGTGTGTGGGTATGTGTGGGTATGTCTGTGTGCAAGAACGCGTTCACGCTCGTGCGTGCACGTACGTGCGTGTGAGTCTGTTTTGCGTGTGTGAGTGTTTCAATACTGATTGTAAAGCGCTTTGTGCTCGATAAAAAGCGCTATATAAATATCCGTTTATTATTATTATTATTATTATGTCCGACTTCGGCTGAAGAAATCTTTGTAAGAATTTATAGAAAAAAGCAGGAGAATGGACCAGTAAGATAGAAAGATAGCAGACGGACAGTAAGCAAAATATGGGAAAAGGCAGAGTCAAAGAGAGTGACAGATTAGAGGAAGTTAGTTACAAGCACAGAACTTCCAGAAGGTGGGGAAACTATTTGTACGAAAGAACCCCCCACCCACCCAGGGGGGGGGGGGGGGGGGGCGGGGGCTTCTTGACTTGAAAGGGGAAGGAGAGTGCATGCCTATCGATGTGTTGAAGCCCTCGTAGGATGGACAGTGGCTGATAAGGATGACCAACCCGTTTACCGGACGCGTCGCTGACCGGGCTTGACCTCAGGGGGAGGGGGGGGGAGGGGGAGGGGGTGTGGGTGTTGGAGGGATGGTGGGCAAGAAAAGGTCAGTATAAAGGTCTCCTGTGTCCTCCGGATGATGATGATGATCACCATCATCATGATCTGCTAATAAAAGGATTCAGTTCAGTCTATCTGTCTCTGTCTGCTTAGCTGTCGATCTGTCCATTTGATGCCTGTCTGTCTGTCTCACTCTGTTTTGTTTCTTTTGTCTGCTAGGGGGTGTTCGTTGGTTGTCAAGCTAACTGACTGCTTCTTTATTTGTTTGATTTTAATTAACCCTTTCGCTGCCAGCCATTTTTCAGCCCAAAATACCCATTAAACTGAACAGGGAAGAGAAAAAGCATTGATCATGGAACTTTGGGAATTCCTCTGTGACATAATATATATAAGATAGCATTAGGCCTATCAGTTACCTCCTAAAATTAAGAAAATATCGGTGTTCGGATAACAGGCCCTGATTTGATGCTTTTCAAAGTGACGTGGGTGTTAAACCATTGTGGAGCATAAATGCAACATTGGCGGTGAAAGGGTTAATGTTTTGAGAGTCTGTCCATTGATTTGCCTGCCTATAATACTAACATGTGTGTGTGTGTGTGTGTGTGTGTGTGTGTGTGTGTTGTGTGTGTGTGTGTGTGTGTGTGTGTGTGTGTGTATGTGTGTGTGTGCGTGCGTGTGTGTGTGTGTGTGTGTGTGTGTGTTGTGTGTGTGTGTGTGTCAAAGTCAAAATTGTATTTTCAGATGGAACATTAAATAAGCAATAATGGTTTGCTTTTTTTTACATCAAGCCATCTATAACACAAATAAATAATTAAATGACGAAAAATGAGCATGCAATGATTTTGGCTCACGTCGTTTTTTAAAAACAAAGTGAGTCTATAGTATAGTACATGTTCGGTTGTGTGTGTTGTGTGTGTATGTGTGTGTGTGTGTGTGTGTGTATGTGTGTGTGTGTGTGTGTGGTGTGTGTGTGTGTGTGTGTGTGTGTGTGTGTGTGTGTTGTGTGTGTGTGTGTGTGTGTGTGTGGGCCCCGACCTTTAACCTTGACTCAAACCTTAACGTTGTCATTTTCTCTAAACATATAAGGCGTTAGAGGGTTAAAGTTAGCAGGATACTTGATTTTGACGTGAGCCTTCAAGTCACGACGATCAAAGCAGTCAGATACATTGATAAAGAACAAAATAAAGATAATCATTTGTTGCAGAGATTACTGTTGTGCAACCTTTAACCTTGACCTCTCAGTCACACTCTTCAAACTAAAGAAGACTCTCACTCTCCACTGAAACTTTAACGTTGTCATTTTCTCAAAAAAACATAAGATGTTAGAGGGTTAAAGTTAGCAGGATACTTGATTTTGACGTGAGCCTTCAAGTCAAGAAGATCAAAGCAGTCAGATACATCGATAAGGAACAAAAGAAAGAAAATCATTTGTTGCAGAGATTACTGTAACTGTTGTGTTGTACCGAGTAGGAGATACATACTGAAAAGAAGACTCTCCATTAGATATACAAAACCGCTCTTTAAAAAGAAACACAAGACTTCAGGTGTGTACAAATAGGTACATTTTAACGTCGTCAACTTATATTTTCTGTAACAAATGGATGTACCGAGTGTGTGCGTTGTGTGTGCGTTGACGGCCCGGTTGTTTAGCTTTATTTGCGCCTTTGAGTAACGGTTGTTCGTGTTCATTTGCACATCATCTCTGCGCATAACTTAGCCTACTGCACTTCCGGCAACAAGGCCTAGGCCTAGAGTCCATGCCTTACCTCATAGTCAAGACGACGTACTTAACATTTATCCCACATTCATTTCAGTCTTGAAAAAAATTATACGGAAAATCCAGGGTTCGTCGAGTTTTCCACTGCCTCCGCGACGTCGATCCTTTTGTTAGTCCTAGCACGATTGATCACCAAATGAGCAAAGACTGTACAAAAACGAGGAAGATAAACATATTGATAGCTTGCTTGGCTGTGACTTGACCTTGCTTTGTTGGCAAGGGGGGGGGGGGGGGGGGGGGGGGGGGTGGGGGGGGGGAGGGGATGGGGGGGGGTGGGGGGGGGGGGGGGGGGAATTACGAACGAAAAACTAAAATAAAATTTAGGACTAATATAAAATAAATCTTAACAGACAATGTAATGTGTGGAACAAGTTTTCCATTCCGCATTGAAAACAATCATTTTAAAAAAAAAATACAAAAACGTACGATCAAAGACGGACCCACGGCTCACAAACGCACACACTGCACGCAACTTCAATTATTTAATGTTTCTAAGAACGAGTAAAAGAGGGTAGAGGCTTTAGACCCACAGGCAAAGACTAGGCCTACTACAGGTGGTTCCCGGCGCGGCGCGGTTTTTG
>JAGGCT020002945.1:17500-31363 GCA_017654935.2 Phymorhynchus buccinoides | reverse complement strand
ATCAATAATACTCACTAGTTGGGCTTAATGCTTGCTCTAGCTAGGTTTCAGCGTCTTGTGTGAAAGTATGTGTAGGCTAACTTTTTCTCACTACTCCAATTATAGCCTTCACTTTCAAACAATGAAAGCCTGTCATTGGTTTATAGCAGTTGACACGTCACAAGATGATGTTATAATTTTATGCATACTAGTACCGAACAATCACGCGCCGGTTACATTGTTATCACGTCATTCCTATCCTTCTCGTGCTCGGAAGGGAAGATCGTCTTCAAAGGACACCGACTGTTGCTATCACTTTCTCGTGATGGGGAACGGAGATAAGGGGGGGGGGTGGTAAAGGGAGATAACCTCTGTAGGTGGTACATGCTGACAGGGGAGGTAAATCGCACTTCAAAGAGGCAAATGCCTTAATCGGCGTTCTTTTGATGGTGGATGGCAATTAAAGTGGCGGCCGGACAGAGAAATGAAAAGGAGAGGGGGGGGGGGGCCGGTTTTTTCGGGTGTAGATAAAGAAAAGAGGGGTCGCGCGGGACACTTACGTCACATTTTATATATATGGGTTTTTTTTTCTGATTCATAAACGTGTACATCTCTCTTTAACTTTCCATCCTTATACAAATATATACTAACATTATACAATGGAACTTCCCTTGAAAAATGATCCAAAATAAGGTCTTAAGTGGGAGAGAGTATGAGAAGCAGGTAATGGTAATACTTAGAAGTAGGTCTTAAGTGGGAGGGAGTCTTATAAGGAGGGGGGGGGGAACTTATAAGGGATGTTCCACTGTATTGCAAATTGATTAGGTTTCATTTTCTTGTGAGGGTGAAAGCCAACTGTTGATTAAAAATTATCTTGCAAAATATATTACAATATTTTTTTTAATTTAACCTAGACTCTGGCTCTCATTGTTTTTAAATGTCCAAGGAAAAGATAAATGATATAGAGCTTCGTCATGTTGAATATTTTATAGTTTATGTACACACAGGTGTAAAGTGCTATTACACATGTTTTTACTTTTAATTATGCAAGCATGTACGGTTCAAGTCAAAGTCAAAATCAAAGTCAAAAATACTGTATTATAACGACAGATGAAATTACAGTCTGGTCTCGTACAAGCACAATACAAGCAAGGAAACACATTTGCATGCATTAAAAATGGAAACAAAACTAAGGAAAAATGAATAACAAATCATGCTTCGCAAAATAATTGAACATAGTTAGGGTCGATACAAGCGACTATCATTAACTGCCCTCTTTCCCACCATTTCTATCCTCGCATTCATTTATTCACCCCCAACCTACTCCTAAACCCTCACCCTCTCCAAGTTACCCCAAACTTATATATATTTTGGGTCCCTTCCCGTTCCCAACATTTCATGCGCCTCCCTTTTTTGTCTCTCTCTCTCTCTCTCTCTCTCTCTCTCTCTCTCTCTCTCTCTCTCTCTCTCTTCTCTCTCTCTCTCTCTCTCTCTCTCTCTCTCTCTCTCTCTCTCACTCTCTCTCTCTCTCACGCACACACATACACACACAGACATAGAGACATACGGACAGACAAAGACACACACGCACACACATATGCACGCACGCACGCTCAGCTCTCCAGCACACACACACACACACTGTCGCGTTCATTTACACATTACTATAGGAAAAGGGTCATCAAATGCGCATAGGCGGGAAGGTGCAGTCGCTTCACACGCAGACTCACCTTATCTCCGACTTTAATCTCGATCTATGATATATGTTGATTTTCTGCTTCAAGTTGTGCAAGTGTGTTTGTGATGGACTCTTTTCCTCTTTGGCGGCTTTATGTCGCCCCACCGGCTGTGAGAGTGTTTGTTTTCCTGTTTTTATTTTCGGCATGCCAGCTGAAATTCAAATTTCCAAACCCGACCATGGCACCAGTTTTACCCACCCCAAGCCGTGCCTACCAGCGCGCGTGCGTGCATCAGCTCTAAGTAGCATCAGTTCGCTGGCAGGCGTGAGTGTACCCCCACCTCTACACTCCCCACCTCTCCAAACCTCCCTTTCTTATACAAGGGACCGGCTGTTGACCATCAACACAGCTACACAGTCGTATCTTAAGCCTGACATGATCGCCACTTTGAAAGACCTGGGCATCGGCTACAAACTGCCACGCGGAAAGCGCTGTAATCGTGGCGGTACACGAAAGCGTAAACATATCCTTGTGCTAAGCAGTGAACTTCGACCCTGCGTTTACGACCCTCACGGACCTAGGCCTAACCCTGAAAACTTGATCTATGTGCCCCTCGTAACAGTTAGCACCCCACCATCAGACCAGCTGTGTGTGTCGCTTTTCAATGCACGATCTGTGGGCCCTGCAAGTACTAGAACGCAAATTACTGACTTCATCACTGACAATGACATTGACGTAATGCTGCTAACTGAAACTTGGCTTCGTTCGTCTGGAGATGAAGCCAAGTGTAGTGACCTAACTCCAATCGGATACGCTCTACGCTCCATCCCCCGCCCTCCCCACCCCTCCGGAAAGTTCGCTCTTCGTCTGTGTTTATCGTCCACCTCCCAGTAAAAGAAACATGTTGAAAGACAGTACATTCCTCGACGAACTGCCTTCTTTCTTAGAGTATTGTTCTTCCCTGTTTGGTAAAGTGATCATTGCTGGTGACTTTAATATCCACTATGAAAATATCACGGACAATAACACCATGAAATTTAGAGATATTGTAAGCATGTATAATTTTGTTCAATCTGTCATCGAACCTACTCATGTTCATGGTCACTGTGACGTAAGTGTCCCGCGCGACCCGCTTTCTTTATTTCTTATCTACACCCCCCCCCCCTTCTCCCCTCCCCCCCCCCCTCGCCTTTTCATTTCTCTGTCCAGCCGCCACGTTAATTGCCCCGCTGCTTCAAACGAACGCCGCGGAAGGGCGTTATCTCTTTCTCCCCGGTCGGCACGTACCACCTACCGAGGTTATCTCCCTTCACCCCCCCCCCTTTCTACCGTCTCATCACAAGAAAGTGACAACCGAGGTTATCTCCCTTTGAACACGGTTTTTCCTTTTGAATCACAAGGTTAGGAATGTCAGGAATGTGCTAAGGATGGAATAGGCGCGTGATTGTTCAGTACATTTAGAACAGCAAATTGTGACGTGTGGACTGTAATACACCAATAGCAGGCTTTCATTGTTTGAAAGTGAAGGCTATAATTGGAGTGGTGAGAAAAAGTTGTCACACAAGATGCTGAAACGTAGCTAGAGCAACACTCACAACCAGTCATCATAAGCCCACTAGTAAGTATTATTGATGGCAGGTGATTGAGATCTGGTTTGTTTGACTCTAGTTTTGATCTAGATCCTATGTTCAATGATGAATAAGGAGTAGATAGATATGCTATAGAAAAGAGGTGGTAAACATTCTATTCTATTTATGTGCACTGATTATTTGTGTGTGTGTGTTTCTGACTTGAACACTTTTGGTACCAGAACCGGAGTTTATGCCTACTAACCCTTTTGTCTATTTTTAGTAGGAAACCTATGGGCCGCAATCTTGCACTATTTTTAGTAGGAAACCTATGGGCCGCAATCTTGCACTTTATGATACCTTCCTTTCCAGGTGTTGGATGGAGAGTGATGATGGATTGATCACCTTTTATGTTTTACTGATCTCAGTTTGTTAACTGAAATTCAGTTTATTTATTAACTACATGTAGTGCTATTGTACAAGGGAAGCCTTCAAGCCGGTTGGGATTCACTAATTCCCTGCCGACTGAAGCCCCTTGTCTCTAAGCCATAGAGATCTACATCCACCTTCTCCTGTGATTATCAGCAGGGCATCGTGGGCCGGATGATTATCCCGGACTCCACCAAGCACCAAGACGGGATCGCCGCCAAGACGACCCGCACCCAGAATCCGCGAGGAGACCACGCCTGAACCGTGCCATCCCGCGAAGCCGTAATAGGAACGACTGGGAGCTACTCTCACCTGACGAGCAAGCCCAGAACTTCAAACAGCTAAGTCTACCTGACTGCGCCAATCATTTGAACTTTCCTACGGACACCGAAGATAATTAGTAACCCTTCTGGCATGGGGCGAACCTTATAGAAAGACAAAAGTCTTGTGAATCCTTTCGGATTTCATTGTGTTTTATCCATATTTTGTTTTGGCGCCATTGAGCTGCTTTATTATTATTGTTGCATCATCTTATGCAGATTTTGGGAGTAAATAAAATACAAGTGTCAAATAATCCTGAACCCTTTGGTCAGACTGATGAGAGTGGGAGTCTTGTAATTTCATGTAAAACCCTTACTTCTCTCTGTCTGCCATTTAGAGCAAATCAACCACTTGTATTTCTTACAACCATCTGACGAGCCAGAACCCGGGCACAAATATAAATTTATTAGATGAAAAGGGGCCGGGAAAGTTGCTCATCTCCCATACCCTAGAGAAGTGGGCTAAAGGCACATTTTCTAAAGTCTTCCCTAGAGACTTAGCCTTTTAACCCATTACCTCGTCACAGTCACATTCTTGATCTTGTCTTGTACCCATGCTGTGAAAATTTCGTCTTGTCTACAAATGTGTGTCACGATCTTACGTCCGATCATGTGTCTGTGTTGTGCAAAGTAAGTCTCCCCAAACCTGTCCGTCGCTGCACAACAAAATTCATCCGCTCTTTTCATAAGATTGACAAGACTAATTTGAAAGATGATTTAGATACTGCCATAGCACCTGACATGTCTCTTCCCAATTTAAACTTTTCTTTGCAAAATCTGCTCGATACGCACGCCCCTCTCCATCAGGTGTCTGTCAGGATGGAGAGAGCCACACCTTGGTACAATTCAGTTGCTCCCCAACTCACAGAGTTCAAACGCGAGCGCCGCAGAGCAGAAAGGTGCTGGCTCTCCTCTGGTCTGACTGTTCACAAACAGATCTACAACTCAATCAAACGGACAATTACCGACTTAGTACAAAGGGCTAAGACTCAGTTTTTCTCCTCTAAAATTTCCGCTAGCAAGACTTGCAAAGAACTCTACCGAAACATGAATCAAATCCTAGGCAAAACACAAGCAGCTGTATTCCCTTCAAATATAGCACCTAAAAAACTCCCTGACGCCTTTCTTAACTTTTTCCGAGACAAAATAGTAGCCATTCGAAATGCTTTTCCTTCTTCTCAGCCTCTAGACGTGTCCCCAGCCTACTCTGGTCCAACTTTGTCCACCTTTAAACCAGTCACAACACAGTTCGTGAAAGAGATTCTCCAAAAAACGGCCAAGAAATCTTGTGAACTTGACCCTTTCCCTACATCCCTCCTCTATGAAAACATTGATACCTTGTTACCAGTCATAACAAATATTTTCAACCGTTCTTTGTCAAGTGGTACAGTCCCTGATGATTTTAAAGACGCAATTGTGAAACCCCTCTTGAAAAAATCTACTCTGAATCCAGATGAATTAAAAAACTATCGGCCAATCTCTAACCTTCCCTTCCTGTCAAAAATCTTAGAGAAAGTAGTTCTTTATCAGCTGTCTCAGCACCTTGTTACGAACAATCTTCTCAGTCCCCATCAATCTGCTTACCGTGCTGGACACAGTACTGAAACAGCTCTTATTAGTATCTTAAATAACATTTTGACTTACCTTGACGACGACAAAATATCTGTTCTCCTTCTTCTTGATTTATCAGCAGCATTTGACACGATAGACCATGACATTCTACTGACACGCTTGACAACTGACTTTGGCATTTGCGGCACCATACTAAATTGGTTTAAATCATATCTCTCCAATAGAAAGCAATTTGTTCTCATTGAAAATGTGCAGTCATCTAAAATGTCTCTTGACTTCGGCGTTCCTCGGGGATCAGTACTTGGGCCTGTACTTTTTATCATGTACACAACACCATTGTCCAAGATAATTAATAGACATTCTGTTCAGCACGAAATGTTCGCCGACGACACCCAGCTTGAACATTCTGACATACATGGAAACTACCACCAACTTGTCCAAACACTTGAAGACTGTGTTCCTGACATCAAACATTGGATGTCAACCAACAAGCTTAAGTTGTATGATGATAAAACAGAGGCTATCCAGTTTGCTCGACAAAATCATGCTCAAAATCTCCCACCCTCTATAGAGCTTTGTTCCACCGAAATTACGTTTTTATGTCGTGCGTTTGTGATCTCGGCCTTCATATTGACTCTGACCTATCTTTGAAACAACACATTACCAAAATCTGTCAAGCCTGCTTTCTTGAAATCCGTCGCATTAGTTCAATTAGACCCTTCCTGACTGAAGATGCCACAAATACACTTGTCACTTCCTGTATTCTGTCTAGATTAGATTATTGCAATGCCCTCCTCCTAGGCCTTCCTACAACCTCTCTCCAACCTCTTCAACGTGTTCAAAATTCTGCTGCGCGCCTTGTATTCAGAGTACCAAAACGGCACCATACATCAGATATTTTAATGAAACTACACTGGCTCAAAATCGAATACCGAATCAAATACAAATCTGCCTGCCTCTGCTACAAAATCGTTACAAAAGACGCACCAGCCTATCTTTGCAACCTTTTCCAGATCTACGTTCCTGCCCGTAGCCTTCGTTCTTCCTCTGATGACCGTATTTTTCAAATTCCCTCTTACCATCGGAAACAACACGGCTCCAGAGCATTTTTCGTTTCAGCTGCTACACTCTGGAACTCACTCCCTTTCAGCCTTCGTCATGCCAAATGCTATGTAACGTTTAAGTCTGCTCTGAAAACACACTACTTCAAACTGCAGCTCTCTGCGCTCGCGTGCGTGTGTGTGTCTGCGTGTGTGTGTATGTGTGCGTGCGTGCGCGCACGTGTGTGTGTGGTGTATGTGTGCATGCGCATGTTTGTGTTGTGTGTGTGCGTGTGATGCGTTCATGTAGGCCCCTATATGAGTGTATGTATGCATGGTGTGTGTGTGTGTGTGTGTGTGTGTGTGTGTGTGTGTGTGTGTGTGTGTGTGCGTGTGTGTGTGCGCGTGCGCGCGCGCGTGCATGTGTGTGTATGTGTGTGTGTGTGTGTGTGTGTGTGTGTGCTTGTGCTTGTGCTGGGGTGTGCGTGTTGTTTTGTGAATATTATGCTGTTATTTCATGCTTGTGAATTGTGTGAAAATGCATACGTGCATTAGTCCTAGTAGTAGTAGTAGTAGTAGTAGTAGTAGTAGTAGTAGTAGTAGTAGTAGTAGTAGTAGTAGTAGTAGTAGTAGTAGTAGTAGTAGTAGTAGTCACAGCAGTTGTTGTTGCTGATTGATATGTGTATTGTTTTTGTCTGCTGATGTTATTTGATTTTTGTTTCATGTTTTTATTCCATTTCAATTTTGTATAAAGCGCCCTTACATAGTAGGATGGGCGTTATATAAATTTTCCTCATCATTATTATTATTATTAACTAACATTACGTCATTCACAATTCAGGATTCTTTTATTTGCTTTCTTTAAATGTGTAGAAATGAGCTTTGTCTATTGTTTAAGTCATTCTTTTACTAACAGAAAGTGTTCCAGAGAATTTGTCAATACCAACATATTGTTTATGAATAAATGAAATAAAGAAATGGGATGATTCTAATGATGATAATCTTTCTAGTATCATGTATAGATTTCTTTTGAAGTTATATGTTTCTGGTGAGTATAAAGCTAATTTTCTTCAAACAGTACATACTACGGTACATTCTTTGGGTTTCAGTGATCTTTGGCTTGGCCAGTATAATATTAATTTCAGTCAACATTCTTTCAAAAAACAAATAAATCGGCGTCTGCGTGACCAGTTTGTCCAGACCTGGCAAGCTGAGTTAAGCACAAACAAGCTTTACACGAACTACAGAATATTTAAAGAAAATTTTGTGTTAGAAGAATACTTGACCATTCTCCCTGAATACCAGGCCAAATGTATTCTCAAATTTAGAGTATTAAATCACAGGTTACCTATTCAGCAAGGACGTTTTCAGGGAATTGTTCATGGAGAGAGAATGTGCAATAGGTGTGAATCAAATGATTTGGGAGATGAATTTCATTTTGTTTTCAATTGTAATTTCTTTAGCAATAGCAGAAAACTGTTGTTGAAGCCTTTTTATTACAAACAACCTAATATTAAGTTCAACAAACTGTTTACAACACGTAATAAGAAAACTCTGCAAAATGTAGCAAAATTTGTTAAAGTTATTATGCATAGCCACTGATTGTTTACATTTCATTGCTCTTTGTCTATTGCATCATTATGGATGTGCTTGTGCGTGTGTGTACGTATGTGTGCGTATGTGTATGAGTATGTGTGTGTATCTGTGCGCACATGTGGGTATACATGTGTATTAGGAGGGAGAGAGAGAGAGAGAGAGAGAGAGAGAGAGAGAGAGAGAGAGAGAGAGAGAGAGAGAGAGAGAGAGAGAGAGAGAGAGAGAGAGAGAGAGAGAGAGAGAGAGAGAGAGAGAGAGAGAGAGAGAGAGAGAGAGAGAGAGAGAGAGAGAGAGAGAGAGAGAGAGAGAGAGAGAGAGAGAGAGAGAGAGAGAGAGAGAGAGTGAGAGAGAGAGAGAGAGAGAGAGAGAGAGAGAGAGAGGAGAGAGAGAGAGAGAGAGAGAGAAGTGCGAGAGAGAGAGAGAGAGAGTGAGAGAGAGAGAGAGAGAGAGAGAGAGAGAGAGAGAGAGAGAGAGAGAGAGAGAGAGAGAGAGAGAGAGAGAGAGAGAGAGAGAGAGAGAGTGCGAGAGAGAGAGAGAGAGAGAGAGATAGAGAGAGAGAGTGTGTGAGAGTGAGTGTGAGAGAGAGAGAGAGAGAGAGAGAGAGAGAGAGAGAGAGAGAGAGAGAGAGAGAGAGAGCGAGAGAGAGAGAGAGAGTGAGAGAGAGAGAGAGAGAGAGAGGAGAGAGAGAGAGAGAGAGAGAGAGAGAGAGAGAGAGAGAGTGCGAGAGAGAGAGAGAGAGAGAGAGAGAGAGAGAGAGAGAGAGAGAGAGAGAGAGAGAGAGAGAGAGAGAGAGAGAGAGAGAGAGCGAGAGAGAGAGAGAGAGAGAGTGCGAGAGAGAGAGAGAGAGAGAGAGAGAGAGAGAGAGAGAGAGTGTGTGTGTGCAAGAGAGAGAGAGACAGAGACAGAGACAGAGACAGAGAGACACAGAGAGAGTGCGAGAGAGAGAGAGAGAGAGAGAGAGAGAGAGAGAGAGAGAGAGAGAGAGAGAGAGAGAGAGAGAGAGAGAGAGAGAGAGAGAGAGAGAGAGAGAGAGAGAGAGAGAGAGAGAGAGAGAGAGAGAGAGAGAGCGAGAGAGAGAGCGAGAGAGAGAGAGAGAGAGAGAGAGAGAGAGAGAGAGATAGAGAGAGAGAGAGAGAGAGAGAGAGAGAGAGAGAGAGAGAGAGAGAGAGAGATGAATGTGCGTGTGCTGGTGTGCGCATTGCCTTTGTAAATGTAATATATTGTTTGGTTATATATTATGCCACTATTTCAATGAATTTCATGATGATGGTTCGATTGCCTACCATTGTGGGGGTCATACTGACATCAGTGTAACTGATATGTAAAAGGTTTGATTGTAGTGATGTGTGATATGACAATTTGGTATGTCGTGGTTTAGTTGGATGGGGTGCATAATTATGTGAACCGCACCATTGTAAGTTAATTAATACGTTTGAAAGGACGATGTTTGTTGCAGTAATTATTTTATGTGTGCTTTGTTACATTGATTGATGTACGTATTCACAACAGTTCTTGCCGCAACCCTTCAATGTGACTGGATATTGATCTATTTTTTTCTGTTTTTTCGTTTCTTTGTTTTTTGTATGTTGTTGTTGTCGTCAAAGGTTTGTTTGTCCGTTTATTGTTTGTTCTTTTTTACTTTTTCTTTTTTTATTGTTTATATATTTTTGTTTTTGTTTTCCCATGTACCACCAAGGGTCTTTTTTTGGAGAAAAACAACAACAACAAATACCAACAACCTTGAAACCTTGAAACCTGCACAACTAACAGCATCATGTCTGTACTCCCCGGCTGTGATGGAATGTATCATGCGCGTCCCACTTTCTCCTCAACATTGAAATTAAGTGGGAAATGCATAGTGGGAGGCAAACCTTATAGCATTCTCTTGGTCTAGAGACAAGCAAACTGAAACCTGGCTGGGTCAACACTAGGAACAAACCCTGTGCTGTTTTCTGTCAGTGCTACTATTAGCCCAACGCGTAAGTAATATTGAATGTGACTGGGGTGTAAAATACTTTATGGAGATTTATTTTTGTTTGATTCTATTTTTGATCTAGGTCCTATGCTCCATGTTGAATGGGTAGTGGAGAAAAGAATTGGTAAATATGCTGTTCTACTTATGTGCACTTATTCATTCTCGTGTTTGATTTTTCCTTTGGCTATTTTGATGCAAGAACCGGATTATATGCCTACTTTTATTTATCTATGTGTATGTGTGAAACTTCTTGGTTGCAAACTTGCAGCTTCTGACTGGTATCCTTTGTATTCTTTTCCAAGTGTTGGACTGGGAGTGTGAAAAGCTAACAGTGATATACTACGCAATTCGCATAGGAAAACGTGTCACGCTGACACTGCTGAAGAAGTGATTGGCGAGCCAAGTGAATTATTGAGGGTTGAGCCAAGTGCTAAGAAACTGCCGATTGGCTTCAGGACTCACCTGATTAAAGAAGTACATTACAATTTTGTTGTTGTCACAGTAAAACAACAAAATGTGACTTCAGTCTGAGGTAATGCTTTGCTTTGGCAATTGTGACTCTTCCGTGAAAATACATGAAGATACTGTTGCTATTTTAGTAGACTTATTTTACCCTCCTCCCACATGCATATGAGCTTTTGTTGTGTATTGGGAACGCTTTTTTTGCAAGTTACAACAGTGTCATTCATGTGCTTATGTGCATACACACACACCATGCATACACACATCAGCACATCAACAACCCCAAACACATCTTGAAAAACAGTCACAAAAAAACACAAAATGAAATATTCACTTTACATATTATTATTGTAGCCTGGTCTATAAACAACCTGACTAGACTTGTGTGAACCACAGGGGATACAATCTCCATCAGCAAAAGGTTACAAGGATTGTGGATTACTTTAGCATATACCGCCAAAGTCCCACTGGTAAAAACTAACTATTGAAAAACATGCATACTTGTGGCACTCTCTAATGGTAGCACAATGATTAAATATTGCTTTGAAGCTATTGATAAGAGAGCAAAGCTTCATAAACATCCTCCTTTACTTAAAATATCTTAACCAGACAGTTTTATGCACTCTAGAAGGATATGTTTTATAACATAAATTACTTAAGTGGATTGAATATTTAAAGAAAACTCAAATGTTTTAATATTAAATCTTAAGAAACACACACAAAAACCTCCAGTCATAAGTGATGTCCAGGGTTGTGTTCTAGTACCTAGGTTTATATTGTTTATCTGTTTAGTATTAAACCTGATGTAATTAATTCATCAAAATGTTTGCAGATAAGACGGAAACCTATAATAAATCCCTCCCTGATTATGGTATAAGAAAACAGCCTACAAGCATTAATTAAATAACTTGGAGAATGACCTATTGATTGGCAAATGAAGTGCAACGCCAGCAGTAGGTGAAAAGTCCTTCATATTAACATATACAACAAAATATCCTACATCTGTTATGTTGTTGATGGTCATGACTTGTGACTGATTTATTGAAGTACAAATAGTTATACCTTTGAAAATGGAATGTCATAACTCGTAAGCCTACAATATTAGATTATCATGAAACAAGGCTGTCAATGCATGTTTGCAGATCTACTATTCCCATTAATTGTTTTATTATTTGATTCAGCATCGCAACATGCCCTAGTCTCATCTGTAACGATCTTAAGACTAGTCTAAATGCGTTGGTAAATAACAGTTTAGGAATAAGCTGGGTCCTAAGATTTCGCCCTGTATAGGGCCCCATTGTGACACCTAACTTGTTAGAAATAGAGCTAAAAAAAAAGTTATGCTATGGCGGTATCATAGGCAATTATTGATTATAATCATGGTTATGGAACACATCTCCAATGAAGTGTCAAGAAGGCAAAGCTGCAGTTTTGCCCTCCCCTCCAGCTTTATTATGTTCTGTTTTCAAACAGAAAAAGTCCTTTCAGATTCATGAAACTAAACTTGAGACCACCCTACATAATTAGGTTTCACGAGCAAACCAATGTTCTTTTCCTGTTGCATTTTTCAACAAGAAAATATTTGATTTGGTGGGTTGATATTTCGTTGATAATAATTATGCGATGAACTGACGAAGTGGCTGGGGGGGGGGGTCTTTTGTATAAATAGTTCCTCACCT
The DNA here is from genome assembly GCA_017654935.2 of Phymorhynchus buccinoides. Lineage (NCBI taxonomy): Eukaryota > Metazoa > Mollusca > Gastropoda > Neogastropoda > Raphitomidae > Phymorhynchus > Phymorhynchus buccinoides. The sequence goes on along the minus strand of JAGGCT020002945.1, from coordinate 19,064 downwards.
TCTGGAAGTTATGTGCTTTTAACTTCCTCTAATCTGTCACTCTTTGACTCTGCCTTTTCCCTTTGCTTACTGTCATCTACTATCTTTCTGCCTTACCTGTCCATTCTCCTGCATTTATTTCACGAAACACTTTCAAAAACATTTCCTCCAGCCAAAGTCGGACTTGCTGGGCCTAATTTTTGCTTAGTTAGGCGCATAACGGCAGCATGACGCAACTGCGCTCATGATTGGCAGGAAGCTGTCTGAGCGATCAAAGAAGAAGAAGAAGCTTTGTAGATCACGATGTTTGCTTTGATTAAAATGCACTTATACGTAAATGAATCTGAATCTGAATATGATTATATACGCAGGGCTCCCAATCATCCCACAAAACAAGGGGTCCCAGGGACTCCTTCACTTACAGTATAGAAGGTTCTACAAGTGGGATAGTGGCATTGCGAATACTAAAAATAATTTTTCTAGTGCATCCCTGGGACCCCATGCACATTCTTTTAGAGGGTTCTTTATAATTTTAGTGCTTCATAGACCCCCAAATGGGGGAATTAAAAAAAATCTGTGATTTAGAAAACACAAAAAACCCATTTACCATGGACGTTTGAATAACGTTCTTTTCGTTCTTCTTTCTAATCGTTGCATACAAACTGTCGTGTTTGTGATTACATTCATAGCAAAAATGAATAGGCTACGAAGGGTTTCGACTTTATTTTCTTCTAAAAACAACGTTAAACACGGTTGCTTCTCCATGAAAGACGAAAGAAAGGGGGTGGCAATAAGAAAACCAGACAGACAGAAAGAGAGGGGGCAGAGAGAGAGAGAGAGAGAGAGAGAGAGAGAGAGAGAGAGAGAGAGAGAGAGAGAGAGAGAGAGAGAGAGAGAGAGAGAGAGAGAGAGAGAGAGAGAGAGAGAGAGAGATGAGAGTTTGTTCTTCAGAGAGAGAAGAGAGAGAGAGAGAGAGAGAGAGAGAGAGAGAGAGAGAGAGAGAAGAATGAGATCTCATTCACTCGCCTTCGTCTCTCTCTCTCTCTCTCTCTCTCTCTCTCTCTCTCTCTCTCTCTCTCTCTCTCTCTCTCTCTCTCTCTCTCTCTCTCTCTCTCTCTCTCTCTCTCTCACCTGGACAAGACAAATATTATGGTTTTTAGGAACGGGGGCTATCTTTCTAAATTTGAAAAATGGTGGTATGGTAATATGGAAGTGAAGATCACAAATAGTTATAAATATTTAGGCCTGGTATTCACAACCAAGCTAAGCCTTACTGCAGGATGGACAGAAATGTGCAGAAAAGGAAAGAAAGGGGTAACAAATATACTTAAAACTTTAAGGAAATTAAACTCGAACGATCCATCTATTTTCTGGAAACTTTTTGACACACAGATCACACCTATATTAACGTACGCAGCAGAAGTATGGGGAACTCTCAATAATAATCAATTAGAAAATGTCCATACTCTTGCAATAAAACGTTTTCTTAGTGTGCCGTTACATTCTTCTAACAGCATGGTGTATGCGGAGATGGGCAGGTATCCTTTGTTTGTTCATACTAATGTTAAATGTATCAGATATTGGT
>JAGGCT020002945.1:0-15000 GCA_017654935.2 Phymorhynchus buccinoides | reverse complement strand
TATCAGTATTAGAAAGAGAATTGTCTGACGTTTTCAAATGTGTAATTTTCTCAGAATGGCCAGTTTGACACTTAATGTCCCTTTCGTGGTGCTAGGTCACATGTGTGGTCAGTTGGTTGACGAAGGCTTCTCTTATTAAAAGCAGAACATTCCCAGTTTAACTGAAAGCTTGTTGTTTTGTGTTTTGTGTTTTATTGGGAATTTAATTTTATATAGCGCATAGTGTGGGGATACGATGGCATTTGATAATACAGAGAGAGAGAGAGAGAGAGAGAGAGAGAGAGAGAGAGAGAGAGAGAGAGAGAGAGAGAGAGAGAGAGAGAGAGAGAGAGAGAGAGAGAGAGAGAGAGAGAGAGAGAGAGAGAGAGAGAGAGAGAGAGAGAGAGAGAGAGAGAGGAGATTCAGGCTCTACCTGTGAAAAGCAGTCCGTTGTGTTATTTTGATTTTTTTATAAGTGTAACCGAGACAGTAAATATTATATCATACATTTGGATACAAGCATGAGACAATGAAAAAAGATAAAGCAAATAAAAAGTGATAAATCATTCAGACATATGACCTGCTTAATTTTGGCTAAGATGTAGTTTAGATGTACCCCTTCATGTTTACTACTCTCAACCTGGTTTTGATTTTAAATGTTCACATCAAAGACATAGGGACAAAAAAGTTTTCTAGAATTCTATTATCATTGCATTTCAAATGCTCTAACTTCTGAGTCCCGTAGGCTGGGGGAACGGTACCAGCAGTATACTGAAATTTCTTCATACCTATTTATTTCCCTTTGGATACTATGTGTCCCTTTGGATACTATTTCAGTTGCCGGCCCTCAGTCTCTGGTCTGTGTCGCTTATTTTATCATATTTTAAATTTTGGAACATTCATATGTTCACACTTTTACTTAAGATGTTTATCATTTTTAATTTACTTGAGTGCTAGTTTGGTTTTTTGGAGCATTTTACCAATATACAGGAAGAGACATTCCAGATATTAAAGAATGGAAGAAACAGTGGGGCGGACCTGTTTTCTTTAATGAAGGCACTAATAGAAGCAGGGGCGAAGTTATTTTAATTTCCAAACATTTTCAAGGGTTAGATCAAATCCGTTCATAGCTCGTAGACTCGATTACTGTTTAGTATCTGACAATATCCTGCAACTTTGTACATCGTGTGACCACGTCCTTGTCCCTAGCTCTGATCACAAAGCTGTGGTACTTGAGCTGAATGATAGTGACATCACCCGTGGACCAGGCTATTGGCGTTTTAACAATAGCTATTTAAAAGACGAGTTGTTTGTTAAAAAAATGAATCAAATGCTAGATAACTTTTTCACAGAAAACAATGACCTTAATAACATTGATAAATGGGAATTATGTAAGGTCGAAATTCGTAACTTTTGTATAGACTTTGGGGAAAACACTGCATGCCAGACCAGAAATGATACAGTAAAACTACTCGCCCATTTGAAGGACTTGGAAAAAGAATTAATGGACGATCCCTGTAACAAAAATATCAATGAACAATATATTAAAGTGAAACAAAAGCTAGAAATATTACAGTCATATAAAACGAAAGGTGCTCAAACCAGAGCAAGACTAAAATGGACAGAAGAAGGAGAAAAGAATTCCAAATATTTTTGCAGCATGGAAAAGGCGCGAAGCAAAATTAAGATAATTACAAGATTGTCAAAAGACACGAGTGAGGTCATTACAAATCAAAATGAAATAATGAAAGAACAGGTAACCTTTTACAAACAATTATGCAACCAGCGCACAGAATCTCTAAATGTTAGTGACGCTGCAGATCATTTTATGCAAGACGAGGCTTTCACAAAACTAGATGGGAATCAAAGCGGATTTATGTGAAGGAATAGTTTCTTTAGAAGAAACAACTTTTGCCCTAAAGTGTATGAAAAACGGCTCGGCTCCAGGCTGTGATGGCCTATCCATAGAATTATTGAATTTTTTTTGGAAGAAAGTAGGAAGTGTAGTAACTAATTCGTTTGTTGAATCGTATAACCAAGGAGAGCTCTCCTTTACGCAGAGACAGGGTGTTATAGTTTTGATCCATAAGGGGACAGATTTGGATAGGGAAAGACTAGGGAATTGGAGACCAATCACGCTAACCAATTCGGATTATAAAATTTTAGCAAAAGTTATGGCTGTAAGGCTAGGAAATGTTATTGATAACATTGTTAGTCCAGACCAAGTGGGGTATATAAAAGGACGAAATATAGCCACAGTATTGAGAACAATTGATGACGCTGTAAATTACATAAACAAAACCGGTAAAGCGGGATATTTATGAGCAGTCGATTTTTCCAAAGCTTTCGATTCTGTTTCTAAATCTTATCTGTTGCATGTTTTTAAAATGTTAGGTTTTGGGCCCGACTTTCAGAAATGGGTAGCAGTGCTAAATAACAATAATCAAAGTTGTGTTAATCATGGGGGTTGGTTGTCTGAACCATTTGAGGTTCACTGTGGTATGGGGCAGGGTTGTCCATTCTCACCTCTGGTCTTCGTCCTTGCTGTTGAAATTCTTGCGACAAAAACAAGAAAGTAATATAGTTGGCATAGTTGTTCACAAGACGAAACAGCTGTCTTTGCATGGGCATTGTCCATCTCCCCCATTGGGAGAAAAAGTAAATCAGCACATTATTGTCTTCTTATTCTTCTTTTCAGAACACAGAACAAATCGTAAAGTTAAAGATAACTGAGTTTGTTTCTGAAGTTCACAAATACAGACATTGGACACAAAAAAAGTTTTATCAAAGCAAAATATTCTGCACTTCAAATCCACCAACGTTTTAGTCCTTCATATTAGGGAAATGGAGCTCAGCTAATTTCACTGACATTTTATATTCATACTATTTTTATTCTTATGTTTGGATATCATGTCAGTAGTTGGCCCTCCCTAGTCATGTTTATTTATTTTTTTACTATCATTTTAGAACATTATTATTTTCGTCATTTTACATAAGATTTTTACCGATTCTTTTTAACTTAGTGCTGGCTTGCTCTTGCTTTTATTGTGGACTTTCAATCTGGTGCAAAGAGGACAACCATTCTCTTGTAGAAAGTCTTCTTTGCTCAGCTGGAATGTTCCCTGGACACTCAGACTGAAGAGTCTTTCACAAGACGCAACAGCTGTCTTTGCATGGGCATTGTCCATCTCCCCCATTGGGAGAAAAAGTAAATCAGCACATTATTTTCTTCTTATTCTTCTTATCAGAACACAGAACAAATCGTAAAGTTAAAGATAACTGAGTTTGTTTCTGAGGTTCCCGAATACAGACACTGGACACAAAAACAATTGTTATCAAAGCAAACCCGGTCCTACAACTTTGCCCCCCTTTTTAATAGACTGGATTTACAATTTTGATGGAGAAAACCTGAAACTCGTTTCTTGCATGGTTTAATTTTTTGTCGTGTATAATTTTCTTACGTGTGCTTTTTGTCGACAGAAAATTGACAGCATTGCGTTGTAACTCTTTGTTTATAAGTGCTAACAACAAATCAAATCTACAAAATACATCCGAGAAATCACCACCATGATCAACAACATTTTCACGATATGGTGTCTTGGTACTCTTTACAAAATGGCGACGAGTGACAATACCCACGTGACGACAACGAACGATAACTCGCAACAGGAAACACAAACACCCACCAATCATTACATCCCCTCACAACAATCCCAGACAACCAAGGCAATACGACGCTCTTCTTCTTCTTCTTCTTCTTCTTCTTCACCTTCTTCTTCTTATCAACTGCGGGTATCCGGACTCAAAGGATGTCTTAAAGACCCCGCGGTTCGAAATTTTACCATTAAAGACACCAGCGGCCACCTTTACATCGAAAGTCTTTCTCCTGCCGAGCTGGCTCTGAAATGTCACTTCCAAGTCAGCGCCGCGTCTGATAAAGTCGTCCGTTTCGAAATTCGCAAATGTCTCGGCAACGTCTTCTTTAAGCATTCGGATTCTTTTGTGAATTTCCGACAGAAAGTGATAAGCGTCTACTGCATAAGGACGGTGTATTTTCCTGTGTTGTATAGCATGTCGAATGAGGTGAAGGTCCAAGTGGAAGATTCGCCAATCACCCCTGGAGACCCCAAAAGGCCGTGGGTGGATGCATATGTCCATTTGTTATTCTTCGCTGTTAATAAATCTGAGAGGTGGCATCAGGATTTGCAGATCAAGTTTGTGTCTTCTTCTGCTGGTAAAGGGGGAAAAAGTCTCTCTGACTCTGTCTGTCTGTCTGTCTGTGTAATAGTATGCTAGCCCTGTCTCTCAGTGTCTCTGTCTCTGTTTGTCTCTGTCAGAATCTTCAGTACAATGAAGGTAGAAGAAGAAGAAAGAAAAAGTCTGTCTCTGTCTGTCTGTCTGTCTGTCTGTCTAATGACGATGACAGCGATAATGACGACGATGATCATAACTTACTATGACAACAATGATAATGATAATAATAATAATAATGTTAACTAGCATTCATAGAGCGCCCTTTCTCTTTTGAGCTCACGGCGCTTCACAAATTATTTAAATGAATAAATAGATAGATCATAAATATTGAAATAAACTACTAAAATATTAGCCATCACAAACACGCACACAGCCACAACATGCACACGCATGCACACCCACGCACACGCACAAACAAAAACATGCGTATGCACACTCTCACACACAATGTGGGGAACAGTTTTAAGGCAGGAAACAAGACAAGGAAGAAATCAGAGGTATTGCTGGAAGAGGTGAGTTTTAAGAGCGATTTTGAAAGATTGGAAAGATTTAGCAGAAAAGAAGTTCAAAGGGTAGGGAGTTCCAGATAGAAGGGGCACTGAAAGAAAGTGAACGTTCATCACATGTTTTAGTGTTTGTACGAGGAATAGAAAGGATAAGTTTGTCAGAAGAGGAACGGAGAGACCTGGAGGGTAAGTACGGTGAACGAGATCAGAGATGTAGGCAGGACCAGACGAATGGACAGCATTGAAACAGAGGCAAGCAATGTTATACTTTATTCTTGCCTCGACTGGAAGCCAGTGTAAGGTATTGAGGTGACGTTTGATGTGGTCTGTACGGGGGACTTTAAGGATTAACCGAGCTGCATTTTTTTTAACGTTTTGAAGTTTGTTGATGAGGGTTTGCGGACAGGCTACAAGTAAGGAATTGCAATAAACGATGCGAGACAAAATCTTATACTACAGACTTGCTGGCTAAACCTGTGAGATAGTGACGAATGGCACTCATACGACAATGAAGATGATGATGACGACAACGACGACGACGAGGATGATGATGATCATTACTTGACATGATGATGATGATGATGATGATGATGATGCTTGTGATGATTGTCGTGATAACTACACGACATGGTGAAAATGACGATGATGCTTATGATGATATTGATGCGTGCAGGCTACATATCATCTCCGCTGGTGGACGGAGTCTTATCTTGCCCCCAGGCATGGTCGAGCTGTGTGACACTGACCATTCCTCCTGGTCGAATAGCCTTCGTCACCATGCTATTCTATAAATCCTTGCTTTCGTTCAGAGTCTTCCAAGGTAGGTCGAAAAGATAAGGGAAAATTCGTTTTTGTGAAACGTTAAAGCGAGGACGAACCTGGGTCTGTAGGCCTATTGTTGTGTCAGCTGCTTTCACTTTGCTAGGCGAATGGGTGCCATAAATAACTTTGGTAAAAGGGAGTTAAGTACGAGACGTTTCTTCCCCTGATTAATTTCACTACATCCTCTCTCTTAGCCTCACTATTTCACATTTGAAAGCGAGAAGATTATTTTCATCAGTCTTCTTGCTTTGGTGAAACGTCCTCCTCTGACCCGGAACAGGTACATATGGGACATTTTGAAATGTGGGACGATCCTGGAGGCATATACTGCAATACCTGGAAAGTCACAATAGTGGTTTGGCTTTTTCTCATTTCGTGATAGCATCGGATGGTGTGTGTTTTCACTCGACGAAATCATGGTGTATTAATTCGCAATAATATATACGAATATAATACGTGTACTAACATAACTCGATATTGAGCCTTACTAGCGGTTTAAATACACGCTTCCACAATGCGAACAACAACAACAACGACAAAACAAACAACATCAACAAAACAGACCCGTCGCAAAGTAACAACCCTGCACGTCTCGCACATACGGGACACAATAGCTTTGTCCATTACACCACAGAACCGATTGGTTTGAGGGTACGTTTTATCTATTTATCAGTAGCTTCCCCTGACTGCCTCGTTTTGACTCCTTAGTAACGGTGGATGTGATCGTCAACACTTTAACCGCCGAAGCACTTGAATACTGTGGTGCAAGCGCATCAGCTACGGATGAGAACATTACGTGTGTGTCCGTTTTTGATTACCCCGCAGACGATCTTCGCATAATTTTGCAGTATTTTTTTAAATAAGAAATTCGCCCAATTATATGTTTACTCATGATTTTTGCTAAAATTTACATTTGTACAATTTTGTTGCCCAATCATAGCACACACACACACACACACACACACACACAATCACGTGCGCATGCATGCACGCACACACGCACACACGCACGCAAACACACACACACACACACACACACACAATCCCCGATCTTTTTCTCTCTCTCCCTCCCTCCCGTTCTCTCTCTTCATGTCCTCCCTCTTTCTGTCTCTGCCTCTCTCTCAACACAATTAACATTCCACCATTTTTTATACCTCTGGACCCAGGACTTTGCAGCATTCCAGGGGATTTCTCGCGAAACCGCATGCTGGTCAACCGAAACGAAGGAAAATCACCCATCTTTTTCTTCCCTGCTAAAATCGACGACCACCACAAACCCACCTTCATGTCAGCTGCTTTCTCCGTAAGTTTCTGCAGAGCCAAATTACGTTTTTCTTTCCATTGGGATAAGTCGAAGCCTCGCCGCGTGGCTGCGGCGGTGGTGAGAGGCTTCAAAGAGTGGAATTGTTCAGAAGCGGTGTGGCCCCATCTGGCTGAACACTTCCTGTGCGATATGAACCCCCAGTGTTTTGAGCATGAGGATGAGAGAGACTGTTTCTACAAGGATGAGGAACTATGCGGACCTGACCAGGTAAGCGGAAGGGGTTAATAAAGAGGAAATGTGACACAGAAGGGTTAAGTTGATTCTTTAGGAGGACGAGGCACAGACAAGGTTCATAAACTTACACCAGGGTCGAGTTTCTCTAGACGACGTTCTAAGAAACATTTTCGAAAACGTATGCGAAAGAATATTACAAGCTCTTGTGTGATTGGTCAAAAAAGGTATTATGTTAACCAAACTTCAATGGACCAATGAACAAGAAAATAAATATACTCACCCCCTACTAATTCCGGATAGTTCGCCGCTTGCTCGGTGTTTGGCAAGAACAAATCGTCACGCAAACTATCGGCAAACGAAGAGTGTTTCTTAGACCGTTTTTGCCGATTTGCGCGAACGCAACTTAACATTAGCCCTTGTGAAACGGCCCCAAGCACACGAATTCCCCACATTCTGACTGTTTTTAGGTTCACCCAGTGAGCTATTTGTTTCAAGATATTTCCTTTCAGTGTTTCTTTCCAATGATTGTTGTTAGGGGCAGGGAAAGATTCAGATTAAAATTATAGCCCCGTCGACAACTAAGGCCATGTCAGGGCTGTCGCCACGTTAAAAGACCTCACAAGTGGCAACAACGAACAACATAGAAGATAACACACTTTGGATTGATATTATAATAATACTGGTGATGAGATCTAAAAAACAACAACAGGCATGAACTAAAAGCAGTTGGACCCGTGGGTGCTGTGAGCATTAAATGCTTAAAACACAGTGGAACCTCCCTGATAAGACCTTCAAGAATCATCCAAAATGAGGTGTTATGAGGGGGGGGGGTCTTGATGGGAGGTAATTTTAAGACTTACAAAGAAGGGCAATGTCTCAGAGAAGTAGGTCTTATGAGGGAGGGAGTCTTATAATGGGAGGTCTTATAAGGGAGGTTCCACTGTACTAGTGCTTTGAACGAGAGGACGAACAGCGGCGTGTTTACAAGGATGAGGAACTCATGCGGGCCTGATCAGGTAACGAAAGGGTGAAGTTGACCTTTAGGAGAACAAGGCACAGAAAGTGTTAAATAATGCCTATGATCTAAAACATCAGTGTTTTAAGCATGTGAATCATAGGAGCAGGCGGGTTTTGTGTGTTTTCTTTTACAAGGCTGAAGAATGCGGGCTAGATCGGTAACGACAGGGCTAATGAAGGAATCGAATAACTTTAGATAGGGTGACGAAGGTGTAACAAAAAACCGATGTGAAACAGAATGGATCTAGAAAATCCATTGAAAAGGCGGTCCTTCCCGAGCAGATGCAAAGTTCACTAGCATGCTTATTGGGGTAAAGGTGAAGGTTGCACATATCAGATCTATACTTCTCATCACAAAATGAATGACCTTGACCAAGTCTATGAAGACGCCGAAAGAAGTTCCCGTAGACAAACTATATATATTTTTTTTCTTTTGTAAACCCTCCACTGTCCCCGCCTTTCTTTTCATTTTTCTTTTCTTCTTTGTAATGTTTTTTTTCCTTTTTATTTTGGAGGCGGCTAATCTTTTTTTCCAACACATTTTCTCTCTCTCTCTCTCTCTCTCTCTCTCTCTCTCTCTCTCTCTCTCTCTCTCTCTCTCTCTCTCTCTCTCTCTCTCTCTCTCTCTCTCTCTCTCTCTCTCTCTCTCTCTCTCTCTCTCTCTCTCTCTCTCTCTCTCTCTCCAACATTAAAAAATAAATTTGAAATTAACCTTGTCCGTAATGTTTTAAAGATAAAAATACCTCTTCCAAGAGTTGACCTTTTTAAATCTAGTCTTGTATATTCAGGTGGCTGCTTATGGAATACTATTTCATCTTCCTTTAATGTGTACTCGGGCATTAATGTTTTTAAAAAGGAGTACCATAAGTATCTTATGTTGAAACATACAAGCAATGTTGTTTAACCCCATCTTAGTTTCAAATATGTTTCCACTTTTGATATGTTGACATCTATGCATATTATCTAATTTGTTGTTGTTAAATTATTAACAAGTTTTGTATTTACCTTATTCATGTGTTTCCTCTCTCTCTCTCTCTCTCTCTCTCTCTCTCTCTCTCTCTCTCTCTCTCTCTCTCTCTCTCTCTCTCTCTCTCTCTCTCACTCTCTCTCTCTTTTGTGTGTGTGAGTGGGGGGGAGGGGGGAGGGGGGGGGGGGGATAGATAGACGGTTTTGTTGTATCTATTTTTTCTTATTCATGGATAATTCTTCGATTATTATTTTTTGCATGCTTCTTCATTATTTTTGTGTTGAATATATTGATTTTCTTGCATGTTTGTTTGAGGGCAAGATGTAAAAAAGCCCATTGTGTGCTTACTCTTTTTCCCTCAATAAAAAAATTTCGTTCGTTCGTTCGTTCGTTCATTCGTTCGTTCTCTCTTGCATTTTTATGTGTGTTAACTACTACAATGGACATTACGTTGTGGCGAACGTTTAATGTTATTTTTATACAAAAATGTCTGGGTTTCATCTGACCTATAGTGTCGTGTATTGACTCATTCCGTTTGGTGTGCTGTTTATGAATGTGAGTGCGTGTGTCGACGTGTTCCGAATAAATATGAAAGTATGCAACGGCAAGTCACAAAAAAGATATACTTAAAATAAATACTAATTTAATGGTTTACGTCCTCCCGATCGTAAGAGATCATACAAAACATAAATACTGATCGACCTTCCATTTATACCCTCCTTGTCCCGAAAATCGAAAATTAAATGAAGAGAGAGAGAGAGAGAGAGAGAGAGAGAGAGAGAGAGAGAGAGAGAGAGAGAGAGAGAGAGAGAGAGAGAGAGAGAGAGAGAGAGAGTGACGTTGCAAATAAACTTTCTTTGTTTTTTTTGTTTTTGTCTATCTTTCGTCAGCTGGTTGTCAAAAACAACCTGTTGACACTAAAGCCAACAATCCCCAGCTTACAACCAAAAGCTTGTTGTTACCCGCCGCGAACGTAGTGAGCGAAGCTGGTAATGTTTTCAGTGGATTGTGTGGCTGACTATCTCTCTATCTATGTTGACACGATAACGTTTGAACGGAGGGACCTAGGACGCTCGTATTGTGCATGCGGATAGGCACTAAGCATATCGAGGCCAAGTTCAAGACTAAGCTTTAAAATGAAGGTCGTAGGTCAAAGTCAAGGTCACTGGAGCCGAAGATATATTTTAGCACATTTATACATGGGAGAAAGAGAAAAACGTGCTGTGCCTTAGCCAAGTAACCACAGGACCAGCCAGGCGTGAACCCACAACGCTGAGTCTTGCCTTTGTACTCTCTCACTCAACGGCCCAGACAGCTCCTGGTGGGGTGGGGTGGGGTGGTTGCGTCATACGCTTTCTGTTACGGACCACTTTGTTACATGTTGAACAGAAAAGGGGTGTGAGGTGATTTTGACGTGCTTACGAAAATCAAGTATAATTGAATACAGCAAAAAGCGCCTTTCTTCATGTGCCTGTTTCAGTTAGTACATGCAATAAGCTTTAAATCCACACCAAACACTTTATATCTTTTTTAGTTAGTTAGCCCACAAAAATCGGGTTTTTCTTTTGGAGTGATTTTGTTGTTGTTTAAAGGTGTTTTCTTCTTTTTTTTAATAAAACTTAGTGCAACAAAAAGTTCTCATCATAAATGTACACGTGATTCCATGTACACGGACTAACGTTCACATTGACACCATGTACTTCATATTACCTATTGATTTAAACAACTTTTTATTAGCACAATTTCATGCAGAAACAAATACATCTCAGCGCAAGAGTACAACAAGCTAAAGCTTATGGGCGTACTCAACACATTTATAAATTACAAAAGAACAGCTGCATAATTATCTAACAAAAATCATCATGAAAAAAACCATTTAACAGAGAAGGCAATAGATAATATGGGAAAAGTAAAAGTACAAAGGTAAGGTACAACATTTACAAACACACGTGTAAGAACAAATGTAAACGAAAAAGCGTAATCAAAAGAAAAACTGGGGCAAACAATTGTACGCGATTAGTCAAAATTTTAAGTTCAAACATGTTTCATAATCATTAATAATCAGGGACAAGTTTATTTACGTAGAATAGAACATTAGTCATAGACAAAAATGCATTTATTCATATGAAAAACGGTTGGTATCACAGATGAACTTTCCAACCATCTGAAGAATTTGAACATTTACATGGAAATTTTTGTCGGCTCTCCCAAACATAAGTGTCCGGGCATTGTTCCTTACATCATCAGCAAGAAGATTAATTGTCCGGGCACGCCAGCCATGAAAGAGTGGACAGTTAGTCAGAAAGTGGGCAGCATCTTCTCTTTCGAATCCACATTCACATTCAGAGTTATTAGTAATATGCCTGCTGAAGAGGTCATGATTAAGGTCACTCATTCCCAATCTAAGTCGACACAGAAGAATTTCAGATGTCCTGTCAGTCAGGCAATAATACTTTGGTACAACACTATCATTTCTACTGAGAAAGCGTTTAAGAAGACTAGGAGAGTCAGACTGCTTAATTTCTTCAGGTAGGTTATTTCAGAGAACATAAGATAAGGGAAAATTCGTTTAACGTGAAACCTGAAATCGAGGAAGAACTTGGGTCTGTATTGCTGTATTGCTGTGGCAGCTGCTTTCACTTTGCTAGGCGACTGGGTGCCATAAACAACTTTGGTAAAAGGGAGTTAAGCACGAGAAGTTCCTTCCCCTGATTAATTTCACTACATCCTCTCTCTTAGCCTCACTATTTCATATTTGAAAGCGAAAAGCTGTCCGCGGCTGGGTTCTGCCAATGCCTCCCTAATAAGGAGGAGAAACTAAGATAGCACTCTGTATGTTTTTTAGAACAGATATCAAAATACAAAGTTAATAGAACTTGTTTTTGGTTTAATGTTCGTTTCAAAGACAAAGGGACAAAAACGTTTTAAAGAATTTTACTATATATATATATATATATATATATATATATATATATATGTCTCCATTGGGAGAACAAGTAAATCAGCACAATTTATATAACTTTCTTTCTTTTCTTTTTTTTCTTCTCTTTTTTTGAACACGAACATGACTCAAAGTTAACGTTAACTGGTTTTGTTTCTGAGGTTCACAAATAAAGACATTGGACACAGAAAAGTTTTATTAAAGCAAACTATATATTTCAATGATAAGGATTGAAAGCCCCTGTGTTTGCCAGCTCCGCACTGTCCGGGAGAACATCACTTGTGCATTTGTGTGATCACAATACAGAAATTAAAATTAAAAACAAGGAGTCCAAGTGCTTTTTTTGGTGGGTGTTTATTTCTCCCAAATTTTCGCAGACTTTGCGCCCGCTTCGTCAGGGGATGATTACTGCAACAACCATATTACATACCACATTATAATATGTCTTAAAAACGAGGGAATATTTAAAATCTAAAAACAACTTTATTTTAAAACATTCAAAGAAGACAAGGTTTTATGTGGATTTGTTCTTATTCATTAATCTGTAATTTGGTACCAAGGACCTTTAGTCGTAGTCAGGGACGAAACGGAAATGTAGGTTACGTTTGCTTATTAAAGTAGCTAGTTGTTTAATTCAGTATGTAACCTGTTTCACGAGTACATACATCTATCTTCATGCACCCAAATATACACGCCCTTCCACACTGACAAAACCTTCGCACACGCACACGCGCGCGCACACACACACACACACACACACACACACACACACACACACACACACACACACACACACACTCACCCCCCACCACCACCACCACCCACACCCACACACATATACACCAAGTTATATATGCACATATCATCCCCCCACCTATCTTCTCCCCCCCCCCCTTTTACACCTATAAACATAGATATACACTGTTTATAAATTGGATAAATATAAAATATTGGCATCAACATCACTTGAATGAAAGGACGTGTCGTCTGCAAACACTTCACATTTGCTGAATATAACGTTTGTGCGTATATTTATCCAATTTATAAACACAGTGTATATCTATGTTTATAGGTGTAAAAGGGGGGGAGGGAAGAAGTTAGGTTGGGGGGATGATATGTGTATATATAACTTGGTGTATATGTGTGTGTGTGTGGGGGGGGGGTGAGTCTGTGTGTGTGTGTGTGTGTGTGTGTGTGTGTGTGTGTGTGTGTGTGTGCGTGTGTGTGTGTGCGCGTGTGTGTGTGTGTGCGCGCGTGTGTGTGTGTGTGTGGTGTGTGTGTGTGTGTGTGCATATCTGTGTGTGTGTGTGTGTGTGTGTGTGTGTGTGTGTGTGTGTGTGTGTGTGTGTGTGTGTGTGTGTGTGTGTGTGTGCGTGTGCGAAGGCTTTGTCAGTGTGGAAGGGCGTGTATATTTGGGTGCATGAAGATAGATGTATGTACTCGTGAAACAGGTTACATACTGAATTAAACAACTAGCTACTTTAATAAGCAAAAGTAACCTACATTTCCGTTTCGCCCCTGATTGCCACTAAAGGTCCTTGGTACCAAATTACAGATTGATGAATAAGAAAAAAATGCACATAAAACCTTGTCTTCCTTGAATGTTTTTAAATAAAGTTGTTTTTAGATTTTAAATATTCCCTCGTTTTTAAGACATATTATAATGTGGCATGTAATATGGTTGTTGCAGTAATCATCTAGAAATATAGAAATTAAAAATAAAAACAAGGAGTCCAAGTGCTTTTTTTTGTGGACTTTCAATCTGGTGCAAAGAGGACAACCTTTCTCTTGGAGAAAGTCTTCTAGCTCAGTTTGAATGTTCACTGTGGACATGCTTTGCAGGCCAATATGCAGACTGAAGAGTCTTTCTCAAAGACGAAACAGCTGTCTTTGCATAGGCATTGTCTATCTCCCCCATTGGGAGAAAATATTTCGGACTACTGTCCTTTGACCATGCCTATCTCCTTCTGCCAGAAAGAGTCACATTTAAAATACATGTAGAAACAGTGATTGAAATTCACAAATATTAAAAAAACTAGAAGAAATTAAAAGCAAAACGATGGACATTGTATTGCACGTGCAGAAATTATAGGTTACAAGGCTCACACAGCACACCACCTTTACTACTCCCATTCCCCACCCTCACCCTATCCCCACCAGCAGGTAAAGCACGCTTAAATAAAGAGCCCAATAGTGATTATTGTGAATACATTGAATAGTGGAAGGCAGGATGGACAGAGGAAAAGTGAGAGAAAGAAGAAGAGAATGAACAAGGAGGAATAACAATTTTATATGTAGATCCGTTCGTGTGTATTAAAGAAAAGGGCGGGGTGGGGTAGGGGTTGGGGGGGGGGGGGGGGGGGGAGCAGTTGAGGTGCGAGTAAGTGAAATAAAGTAAAAGTTGATAGATTCAGTGAACGAGAACAAGGAACCAAAGGTTGGTGTGGGGGGGGGGGGACATCATGTTTCTAGCAAGCAAATAAGGTTGGGAGTTATTAAGAAACGAAAGAAAGAGAGGAGAAAGAGAGAGAGAGAGAGAGAGAGAGAGAGAGAGAGAGAGAGAGAGAGAGAGAGAGAGAGAGAGAGAGAGAGAGAGAGAGAGAGAGAGAGAGAGAGTGATGGAGGAGGGAAGGAAGAAGAGAGAGAAAGAAAGGGATGGAGGGGGAGGGGGAAAGTACTGGAGAAAAACATTGAATGGGGGACAAACTATTAGATATATTGACAGTAAAGAGGAGGGTTATGAGGGGGGGGACAATTGGTCATGGCAGGTGGGGGAAGGGGGATATAAATGTTAAGCATGGACATAAGTAACATTGATAACAGCAGTAGATACATCAATGCACGTATTATGACAACATTAATAGTTCCAGCATCATACCATAACCATGCCAAATACCACTTTTAAAACAATGACAATGCCATGACAATAGTTGTGCCAGCAAATATGGAAGTGCTAATACTAATGATGTTACTGACACAACCAGTCACAATAATAACAGTATCATTTTGTAAAGTT
>JAGGCT020002939.1:12500-31619 GCA_017654935.2 Phymorhynchus buccinoides | reverse complement strand
TCCTAGCTCATAGAGAAGACACTACAACTCAATGACAATACAGGAGTTACCACGCCCGGATGTCATCAGAAAAGCTATTGATTGTAGAATAGAATGCTGGTTGATGATGGCGGAGCGAGGTTGGGTTAAAGAACAAAAAGGATAGGCCTAAGAATGAACCTTGGGGACAACGAACTGAAGACCCTTTTGAAGAGATGAAGCACAATTGACCATGTCTGTTTTGCCGAACTCGCAAAACTGTCAATTTTGTATTGCAATAAGCAAACAAACGCCTTCTCTCATTGAGGCGTTTTCTTGGGGAATATAAACAACAGCAAAGTTAATAAAACAACGACCATTTTAAAACCAACTGCTGATGTCTTTAGTCTGAATGGAGGTGACCCGATTTTCTCAGCCATTGATTCAGCCGTTATTGTATTCTACTTTCTCGCTGATTCTTAATTATAATTATCTTCAAATTTCAATACAGTGTCAAATTTGATGGTAGCTATGCTTTATCATTCTATTTGTTTGATGCCTGCTCGGTTCGGCCTGCAATGGCGTGTGCGTATACTGATTTGATTAAGAATTAATACTTGGTTTGGCTTGGTATGAATCTCCCAAACCATCACTCCCAAGCCATTTACATCGTGATGGTTTGTGAACCCCCAATTCTGACATGATCTGTAGTTCGGCAAACCAAGTTCGGAGAGCTAATCAAGAACGGCATTAATAAAATGATACAAACTTCTGCGATTAATTTAAATCATCAATAAAATCAATATAAAAAGCTTCATATGTGTTTGCCCGTGTGTGTCTGCGTCTGTGTGTGTGTCTATGTACATACGCACTTACGCGAGCGCCCGATGGCATGTCCTTTGCAGCAAGGTTTATCAGACAGAGTCAACCTGCTCCTCTTCTCTCTGGCTCTGGCTGACCTCATCAACCTCCTTTCCCACTTACCTCATATGCCGGACTGCTACTTCACAGACAAAATCCAGTTCCACAACTGGCGTATCATTGTGGACTCCTATTTCATCTTCGTGGCTCTGTGGGCCAACATGGTGACGGGAATTCAAATCCTGATCGTCAACGTGGACAGGTGTGTGTCTGTGACCATACCGTTGAAAGCCAGGAGTCTGCTGACCTACAGGTAAAATAGCATAAAAACAGGTCTGGTTTACCATAGACTGTAAAGTACCAAATATCAAATACCCCCCCTCAAAAACAAAAATGGATCACAATAGGTGTTTCAAATAATGCAGCCCACAACATCTCTAATCACTGTTCTTTTAATAATCAAGCTCAGATTTGTTTTTATTTTTCAGGGTTACAAAAAAGACTAGCACAATATGTTTACCACAGGGTTTTTTTATTTCCCAAGATACCTCGGAAAGCTCCGGAAAATGACAGTTACCACGGCAGGTCATTTTGCAATAGGATTTTTTAAGAAGTAGAAAAACATTTTCGCAGAAACTTTCAAATGTCGATTTTCCGAAATGTTTGTCATTTTGCTATTAACATTTAAAACTGTAAATACCCTTTTTAGAGATAATAAAGTTAACATGAATTGGAATTTGATTTGGAATTTGAAAATCAAGGCTGTACTATCATGTCTTTTTGAGCCCACATAGGATTGAAAGTGAATTGGGGAAAAACTTGACTGGATAATAAAGGTGTTCAAATTGCGAGAGCGATTTTCACCTGAAAAAAACAGGCACACATTTTGGTTTATAAAAGTGAAACAGCATGGGAACTGTTATGTTATGGATTACTCAAAGGTATCTTAAAAATAAAATTGGGTGACTGAAGTTTACCATAGACTAAGGTTCTTTTTTTAAATGCTTAGGCCTCTTAGCGATTTTGAATGTTGTGTTTTTAGTCACTCTGTAGTTTCTTGGAAACATTAGACATATTTATCTCTTTCTTTCTGTTTCTCTCTCTCTCTCTCTCTCTCTCTCTCTCTCTCTCTCTCTCTCTCTCTCTCTCTCTCCTCTCCTCTCGCTCTCTCTCTCTCTCTCTCTCTCTCTCTCTCTCTCTCTCTCTCTCTCTCTCTCTCTCTCTCTCTCTCTCTCTCTCTCTCTCTCTCTCTCTCTCTCTCTCTCCTTAGCTGTCCGTGTCTGCCTGACGCTACTTGCCTCCCCTCAAAACCCTTCAAGAAATTTTGATTTGAATGCCTTAGTTTGAAGTTACATTCTTTAGATAAAACTATCATTACTCTCATTATGCTCAAATGATAAAGAAAAGACATTACCATTTCAATAATCTACTGCTATAAAACGTTTCACGGAAACTAGTGAGGCAGTTCCCTAGGCAGAAACAGTTGCGTCTTGCATTACTAAAGTGGGGCTAAGCCGCCATATTGAACAGTCATGTGATTTCTGACTGGCTTGTATGAAGCTATACATATGTCTGAAGACACATCTACAACACATTTTCCCAAAAATACTAATTGCTCTTTTCCTGTATACAAATGAGCAATTAATATTTTTGGACATTTTTTACTGGTCACGTGACCATGCCCATTGACAATGGCCAATGGGGTAGTTTTAAAAATGTGGAGGATATTCACATTATAATTCTTGAAAAGATCGTTGGCAAAAAATTTGCAAACACATTAGGTGTCTTCAGACATAATTATCCATAGCTTCATGTAAGCCAGTCAGACATCACATGACTGCTCAATATGGTGGCTTAGCCCCACTTTAGTGCTGCAAAGCGTAACTGCTTCTGCCTAAGGTTACACACCAGAAATCAAAACCTCTTGAAAACTCTTATGAGCCGGGTCCGGGCCATTCGTCCTAAACGGTTGTGCGAGCCATGAGCCGGCTCCGGCTCATTCGTCCCGAGTCTGTCTTAAGCGGTCTTCCATCCGTGCATTTGTAATGTTGTGCATGGTATTTTTGCATTGCATAAGAGTTTGGGCCTATTGCTGTTATATCACTGCATCACAAAGTTTATGAATGTCCGCTTAAAGGGAAAACACCCGATCCTAGGGATCAGGTTTAAACTGCCAGCCTCGTCGCTGCAAAATACTGACTCACAGTGGCTGGAGCAACAGGGAAAAAAGAAGGGTTGAACCGTCTCTCTCGCCAGCAGTGAGGGGAATGATGCCGCGCTGCTCGCGTGAACCCTTTAAATACTCTGGTTGCCGGCTTAAGCACTCAAAACAGTGTCTTAAATTTTATTTAATAGCAAATGCCCCCTAACGTTTTGCGGGTAGCTTACTTTTTTGTTGTTGAAACAGGCGCCTGGTTGTAGCCGTGTGTCTTTCGTACATCTTACCTACGTTTGTCTACATACCAGAAATACTCGCTTACTATGTGAAGTGGAAAACGGATCCCTCGACTAACCGCAGCATAGCTTACATAGAAAGCACAAACTGGTTTCCTGGAGGCAGCGAGCTGGGTGTAGATATCTCCAGGTCTCTTTCTTTTGCTTCCAAACCCGTTTTCCTGGTCATCATGATCATGTGTTGTACCATCACCATTGTCAATTTACGTCGAGCTACTCGCAAGCGACAGCAGATGGTTGGGAAATCAATTAACGAAAACAACGAAAGCGACAAGAGAATCACTAAAATGCTGTTGTTTCTATGTGTTGTGTACACCAGTCTCTTGTTCCCTGATGTCTGCAATGACATTGCTGTAGTGGTTTTCCCCGAGTATTACGTGTACAGAAAGTACCACAACACTTTTCTGCTCGTGGTCAGATTCATCTGGGTTGCTGCTTGTTTGAACTCCACAGTCAACTTTTTTGCCTATTTGGTACTCAGCTCTGCTTTCAGAAAGACTCTCAGAGAGTTGTTTGTGTGCTGTCGGAAATAATAAGAATAAAATTTGGTAATAAAAATAAAATAGCGATCGAAAATATTTTGGCCCTTCTGTGCGCGAGTGTCAGTGTGCGTGTATGCAGTGTGTGGTTTGTGGAAGTGTGTGGTGGTGGTGGTGTGGGTGTTGGGGGGTGTGTGTGTGTGTGTGTGTGTGTGTGTGCGAAACATTTTTTTACATTCTAATTTTTAGTTTAAAAAAATAAATTTGGGGGGTGTATTCATTTATTTGTATTATTATCTGTGCTTAGGGCTTGTTTAGGCGCTTGTTTAAGAATAAGCCCATTATAATGCTCATTATTATTATTATTATTATTATATTTATTATTATTATTATTATTAATTACATAGTTATTAATATTATTATTAATTAAAATTATTATTATTATTATATTATTATTATTATTATTATTATTATTATTATCATTATCGACAAGAGTATCAAAAGTTGCGAACTGTAGGCCATACCCATCTGCAGTACAAATTGTAATACCTGATGCGTCTCAACTAAATCTAGGACGCCCGTTGTGTTGGGTATATATAATATAATACCCAACTCCGACGCTAACCGTGTACCTACACAATCAGTGATTTTACAGGAGCATCAAAAAACATGTTGTCGTCTGCTACAATGACAATTCCCCTTAACTCTTCTTCTTTACCGATGACTAAACATGCGACACAATAAAAGTTGCATTAACACCCAAACGTTTTGTGATAATTCAGTTACACGGTTAGTGCATTGTTGTCACGATGGGAGATACGACAGCTGCCCGCAGTTACACGCTTAGCATGACAGTTACACGCTTATCGCGTCAAAACCAGCGACAACCAGCCACATACACGATGATTTCCGCGGTATCATGTGACAAATTTGAGCATTTTCCTTGGTCGCAGACACCAGATATTTATAGAAGACCTGTGTGAGGTCACTGGAAGGGGTTTCAGTGAAAAATCTATTTTTGTCAAATTTTGTAGATGCACGGTTAGCGTCGGACAGCGACGAATATATTTAATGGAATCGCTGATTTCACATATTTACGGTAACATATATAGAGTATTAACAGGTCTGCGCGTTGGTTGGTCCGCGCGCAATCCCGTTTTCTAGGTCATCATTATTATTTTGTTGTTGTACCAACTCTGGTGCGCGGACAAAAGCCCACCGGAAATAGGCGCACCTCGTTATCTGGGAAAACGGACAAAAGCCCACTGAGAGGAGATATTATATACATTTCTGAAAAACAAAAAAAGGAGAGGAAATTCTGACCTGTTGAAGGAGTCATGGGTGGAGCTTTCGAGCTTTTCGGAGAGCTCCAGAAAATAACAGTTTTAGTGGCTACTCATTATTTTTTTTAATTCAAAAGTCCCTTTTTGAGTGGTAAAACACTTCCGCAAAAAATGTCAATTGTATGTAAACTGTCTGGGTTTTATTTTAATGGCTCTTTTTTTGCCCTGAAATTTGAAATGAAAGACTGTACGATAAACCCCGACTTTTTAAACCTACATTCGATTAAGAATTTCGTCCAGATGCCGTATAAATTAATCATCGACATAAATATTATTATGAACGCTTTTCAGGATCAAACAATCTGACAAGGGCCTTCAATCTGTCAAGGTGATGAATTTGATCTTTTTAACGACATGGGCCTGGCCAAATCCCTATCTGCTGCCCTCTTTGCGGTTTCTGCCAGCTGCTTCACGCAGCGTGGTTTGTCGTTCTGTGTCTGCTCTGTGCTGTCACCACAAGTCTTTTCTTTTGTGCCCTTGTCTTCCACAATAGGTCCACTGTCAATATCAAGGTCGTGTAGAGTGGCACAGTGGTAACGCGTTCGCTTCGTGTCAAGTAAACCCGAGTTCGAACCTGGGTACAGGGGATTTTCCCCCTCACTTTGCACTAGGCCTTACGGTCTGAATGTGGAGTCTTTCGGATGAGACGATAAACCGAGGTCCCGTATGCCCATGCACTTAGCACATGTTAAACCCAGTGGCATCGAAAAAGTTGTCATTTGGTCCAAATTTACCCCCCCCCCTTTCCTTCCTCATCAATCACACATACAAATCGCGTGAAAAAACCCACAACAATGGGTGGCGTGCCTCTGGCTGCGACGCGCTCTCCAGGTGGGAGCAACCCGAATTTCACAGAGATGCCTCTGTGACTATAAAGTACCTAATACCTAATACCTGTTCTTTGTTTGATTCATCCTCATCAACAACAACCACGACGTTCTCTCCTTTCTCTGTCACATCATTCACACTGTCCCACGCTGCCTTTCTGTAAGTGTAGCGTTTGAATGCTGTCTTCGCTATCGTTTCCACTCGCCGCTTCGTCAGTTCTTTCGTCAGTTTCTTCATCATGTTCGTGTTGTTGTGTCATGTTCTGACTTGTCATGTCACGAATGTCAACAGAACGTGCAACAGCATCACCGTCACATCGAATGGTAACAACGTTTGTTACGCAGTGTTTTGGGCGTTTTTTGTGATGCCATATTTCTGGTTTGGGACCTCAGCGCAGTATGCGTATCACGTGACGCGCAGATGTGTATTGACCGATTTCGTTCAGTTGAGTTCAGTTGCCATGTTTGTCTTGAACTGGACACATCGGTTTTTTTTTGTCCTCAGCTGTTAGCTTTGGGATGTGGACCGGGGCAACTCAATTATGTTTTTTGTAAGCTGCTGTTGATGCAGGTTCGTACCTATGGGTTTACTCTCTTGTTATTTCTATGAATACAGTTGTTGCATTCCTTGTATGGAATTCTAAATTTTGGCTTCGTTTGGTGGGTTCGTTACTTGGGCGTGATAGACTTTGTGTTGTGATAGACTTCAAGGTGGTGTGTCGAAGGTATTACTCTTTGTGAATGTTGGAAGAAGTCAATGATAGTTTGCAGGTTCCAAGGTGTTGTGTTGAGTGCGTTGTTGTTTGATAATAATCAGTTTGTTCCATTTTGATGGTGGTTTGTTCTTTGTTAACAGGAGACTATTTGGTTGGTAAGTCTCGTGGGCTGTTAACACGTACATATTTTGGATAGCTTGTATATGGTTGGTATCGATCATTTCAGCTTCTGTGGCTGGCTAGGAGAGTGGTGTGGCATGGGCCCCATCTCCTTTGACGTGCTGACTATCCTTTCCGTGCGGCGGTCTGGAGCAAAGTGACAGAGTCGGCAACACCAGGATGCACGCGGGCAGACGTGACTTCGTTCTGCACCGGCGGGCTTGGTTGAAGAGAAAACGGCAGGAGTGCACTGGGAGCACCTGCGCTATTTACTGCCAGTTTGGTTTGTGGGATTGAGTAGTAGATAAAATGAGTCAGTTTTGGAAAACTACGAAGGAACCTACTACTTGTGTACTTGTAAATGGAGATGGTTTTGGAAAACTGAAATGGGAGACAATTTGAGGATTAATTAAGAAAATGGTTGTTATTGAAATAGTTTCCCTTTTCTGGGTATATTAAGAAAAGGCGAAACACCCGAAGGAATGTTATATTTAGTGTGGAGAGTGAACTGATGATGAATGATAATTGAATGTGAAACTTTCTTTTGGTTTAATAGTTGACCAGGATTGAATTCTACCTGCTTTTGTGGACTGTTGTTGATTGTTCGTCTGTGTCGTGAGGTGTGGATAATTTGTAGAGAGAGAGAGAAACACAAACATTCTCATGCGCTTGCATAGTCATACACTTTGATTGTTAATGTTGATTATTTCCCCTCACGCACGGGTGTAACAACGTTCTGATTCTGTCTAGCCTCTATATAGGGGTGGAAAATGATGCATCGAATAACGGTGAGGGAGGGGGGGGGGGTCAAGGAGGAAAACTGTACTGCCAGTTATGTGAATCACTCGTCTCATTATCGCATCAGGTCATTCACAGCCATTTCCCTGAAGTCGGAGTATGGCCGCCCATGTGGCGGGGCCCTTTCAAAACAGCTATACACGTAATCTTCCCACCCAAGGCCATGCGAAATGTTCACATGGCACTGGGTGTGCCCCCAGAGCGTTTAAGCTGGATAACGAAAACACAAACAACTCACAGACATTGTAGGCATAGTAGGGGTCATAGGGGTTATCAAGGTCACTCTCATCATGCCATGCAGCATGATACTGGCGCCTCCTACCGTCACCTCTCCACTGACGTCTGGAGTTGACATAGGCGTAGCTGCTGCTGTAGTTCTCGGAGCCGTGCTGGTCGTTGACCTGGCGGGAGAGGGGGGGGAGTTTTCGGGGCCTCGTGACCACTGAGGGGGGCTTCCTCGTCGTTGGTTCGGCTCCTGCACCACCAGTGTGTAGTATAAGGCATGGTAACCCTGGCGTCGGTAGTGTTGAACGGTCTCCCTCTGCCGGTCACAGTCAGGTCTCCTGCCACCGTCACGTTCTTCTTCTTCCTCAGCGCCACCTTGCCTTCAGTCAACACGGCCATTTTGTCAGACCACCGTGCAAATTTCGCGATCAGGGGGGAGGGGGGGGGCGACCATCTTCTTCTTCTTCTTCTTCTTCTTCTTCTTCTTCTTCTTCTTCTTTTCTTCTTCTTTTTCTTCTACTTCGATCGTTCAGTTTCCTATCATATGAGCGCTGGTATGATGCGTCGTCCTATCGTTATGCGCCCAACTGAGAAATAGTTAGGCCCCAACATGTCCGTCTTCGGCTGGAGAAAATCTTTCCAAGAGTTTCTAGAACAAAGGCACGAGAATGGACCAGTAGGGCAGAAAGATCATGGATGACAATGGGCAAAGGGAAAAGGCAGAGTCAAAGAGAGTGAGAGATTAGAGAAACTTTGGGGAGGGGGGGGGGAGGCGTGATCGAGTGGTTAGAGCGCTCGCCTGCGGTGCGGAAGGTCGCTTGTTCGAGTCCAGCTTGGAGTCGGATTTTTCTGGCCTGAAAACCCTCTCTGTCCACACAGCAGAGAATGAGTAAACCTACCTAATTCATACAGGGAAGGTTATAGGCGGCGGAAGGAGAGTGATGGGCTCCGCCTTCCATGATGCCGTGCCATTGACACGGTGAAACTCTTAACAGTTCACTGCCCCTACGGCCGAAAGGCTATGGGACCTTTACCTCTTGCCTTTACACGTGACATTTTGAAGGGGCCAATATCACAGTGAGAGTGAGAGCTGAGGGGACTCCGAAAACAAGTGCTCATAGTTTCAAACCTGTTGGCGTTAGTCCACTGTAACCATACAGTTTTTGTGATCAGCATTATTGGGGGAATGCAGTGGAAGACGTTTTGAAAGGGCCAAAAGGACAGTGAGAGTGAGAGCCAGTAGAGTCAAAACACACGTGCCCATACTTTGAACACCACTGGCATTAGACCATGAAAACTATCTATATTCGTGATCAGCATTATATGGCGCGCCAAAGATACAAAACTCTATCTAGCTGTTCGATAGAGTTTCGAAACTGTATCTATCAGTTCGATAGAGTTTGAAAACCCTATCTATCTGTTCGATAGAGTTTTAAAACTCTGTCGAACAGCTAGATAGGGTTTCCACAAAATAACCCTATCGAGATATAGTTTTTCTATCGCGATTTCTGATTGGTACATGGCTTCAGTGACAAGTTGGTGGCCTTGGCAGGGCAGTGACCCGTGAATTTGAATAAGACGATAGGCCTAGGCCCTACACAGTCAAAGATACTAGTCCTATCTACCAATGAAATGCTTCGTTTAAAAAAAGTATCAAAATGGCGCGATCGATAGAGTTTTACGACGAGAAACTCTATCTAGCTGCTCGACAGAGTTTTGAAACTCTATCTAACTGCTAGCTATAGTTTAGAAACTGTATCTAACAGTTCGATAGGGTTTTTAAACTCTGTCGAACTGCTAGATAGAGTTTTGGTCATTCGGCGCGCCATAGCATTAATGCACGCGCGCGCACGCACGCATGCGCGCGCACACATACGCACAAGAGCAATGTGTGCGCCGCATTTGAGCATGTAGTGCATGTAGTGAACTCGGGTTTACTTGACACGAGGCGAACGCGCTACCACTGTGCCACTCTACACTGATACACTGATGCGGTTCGATGAACACGAAGAGGACGGGGAAAGGATGGCAGAGAGGGGGCAGGAGAGGGGAGGAGGGAGGGGGAGTGGAATGGAGGGGCGTAATGAAACTCAACGTCTTGGTTCATTGCATTTCCCCCCCCCCCCCAGTCGTTTCTTTATATTATACTCAATAGCAAATGCATATTTTTAATTGTTTAACAAGATGAAAACTGACTTTAAATACAGAACAGGTATGAGATTTGTGCGCTCAGGGAAAGCATACGTGTGCGGGTGTTGCTTGGACTGGTACTACGATTACATGGCGTTGCCATCTTGTTTGTTTGTTTTTTGCTGTTGCTGAGTGGCACATATTATTATGTACTCTACCAAGTTTCCTTTCTCCTTTAGTGCAGTTTTTCTCTCTATCACATGCACACGCACGCGCACATACACACACACACACAGAGACGCACACACTCACACATACACATATGCATGCACGCACGCACGCACACACACACTTACACACGTACACACACACACACACACACAGAAACACACACACAAACACACACACACACACACACACACACACACACACACACACACACACACACACACACACACACACACACACACACAGAGAAAACAATAACTACTATAAAGTGAGTATTGCGAAAAAAGTATTTTATGCACACATTTGTACATTAAAAAAAACATCAAAGGAAAGGTTTAAAAACAATGAAATAAAACAGACTAAAATAAACGCATGAAGTCAACCAAATACCAATAGGACTATATTGCTGCAATACGACAGCTCATTAGAAATGCTACTATTATTATTATTATGCCCATACTAAAATCGATTGCATACATAGTTACGTATTGTGATGATATATGCATCGTCCTCAAGAAGACATTTCCGTACATGTAGTTTAAAAGTTTGTAATGATTGATGGGCTTTGCAACTTTGATTGAAATGGGAAGACATTTCCAGATAGTAGGTCCAAAATACACAAAACGTGACTTGAATAGGTCAATACAGACACGAGGTAGTATGAGAGATGGTGTCAGACAATGGTGATGTACTGAGACAGACAGACAGACAGACAGACAATGGTGTAAGACAATGGTGATGTACTGAGACAGACAGACAGACAGACAGACATACAGATAATGGTGTCAGACAATGGTGATGTACTGAGACAGACAGATAGACAGACAGACAATGGTATCAGACAATGGTGATATACTGAGACAGACAGATAGACAGACAGATAATGGTGTTAGACAATGGTGATGTACTGAGACAGACAGACAGACAGACAGGCAGACAGACAGATAATAGACAGACAGACAGAGGTGTCAGACAATGGTGATGTACTGAGACAGACAGACAGACAGACAATGGTGATGCACTGAGACAGACAGACAGACAGACAATGGTGATGTACTGAGACAGACAGACAGACAGACAAACATACAGGCAGACAATGGTGTCAGACAATGGTGTCAGACAATGGTGTCAGACAATGGTGTCAGACAATGGTGTCAGACAATGGTGTCAGACAATGATGATGTACTGAGGCAGACAGACAGACAGACAGACAATGGTGTCAGACAATGGTGATGCACTGAGACAGACAGACAGACAGACAATGGTGATGTACTGAGACAGACAGACAGACAGGCAGACAATGGTGTCAGACAATGATGATGTACTGAGGCAGACAGACAGACAGACAATGGTGTCAGACAATGGTGATGTACTGAGACAGACAGGCAGACAGACAGACAATGGTGTCACACAATGGTGATGTACTGAGACAGACAGCGAGAGGCAGCAAAGAACTCCCAGTCCAGATCGTCCTCGGACAGGTCCTGCAGGGCTTGCCGGATCCTCTGCACCTCAGTGCGCCGCTGAGCCAGGTTCTCCTGCAGGTCTGGCACCAAGAAGCTGCAGCCTGAACTCTCACATCCTTTCTCACCATTCCCCGCCTCCTCTGGTGCGGGCAGCGACGACTCTGTCTCTTTGGGCACCTGGTAGGAAGGGTCCTGCAGCATGGGCACGTCACAGCGGTACTCCATGCCCCGGCGAGGCCTCACGGAATCTCCTTCGGTCGTTTCGGTGGAGGGTGCAGCCCGCATGTTCTGCCCACTGTCGCTGTGCCCTGTATACTTCTGGGTGTCTGCCACGAGGCTGTTTCCAAGAATGTATTGAAACACGGATTTGGCGTCCTCTTCAGAGGAAAGCGGGCTGCTCGGCTGGGGGTATATGATGTCCCGAATGTCGTACATCAGCGAGGCGAACAAACGCAGGTGCTTGCTGACCGTCTCGCTGTCCAGGGGAGGTTTCAACACCTCCTGCAGACTGACCCATTCCGAACTGGAGGCCTTTTGGATGGTGGGGTATCGGGACACGTTTTCGATCATTTCTTCGTGAGTAAATGCTGGTCCTCCCTTTAGACAGACCACTACCTTCTTCTCCAGGCTGTGGCTGCCCATGTTTTCGCAGACGATCACCTCGTCTTCCGTAGGGAAGGCGATTTCCTTCAGAGTGCTGTCTGTGGCGATCTTCAGGGGAACGCCTCGCTGCCTGAGGCCCGAGATGAAGCAAGAGGAGCTCAGATAAATGAGGTACTCGAGGGCTCTGGGAAAAGAAACTGTCCAGTGGTAGTCAGCGACCTTCACGAACATGGGCGTGGGGATGACGGCTAAGATGATCACATCACGGAAAGTCAGAGAAGCCGCTTCAATAGTGTCTGGAGTCTTTCTGGGTTGAGGAGGTTTTCTGGAGGATCGTTCTTTCTGCGTTGTTGGCGGCTGGAATTTGATCCCCAGTTTGTGCTCCAAGATGTTGGCCAGTTCCTCGGCACAATGCGGGCAATCCAGGTGGCGCGCGTTCGTCTTGTGCTTGGAGTGCTCGATGAAGATGATGGGCGGTCCGTCACACGGAAATCCCCGGGCAGCACTGCGAGTTGCGTAGACAGACTGGTGTCTGGGGTTCAAGTCCAGCTCTTTGAGCATCAGCTGCACAGAGGGCGGGCTTCTCAGTACGGTATCCAGCCTTTCTCGGTGGAAGGTTATGGGGACAGGAGCCACGTAGTTGGCCACACACCAGATGGGGTTGTGGGGATAGTGCTGGGATATCTCCCTGGCAACGGAGGACATTTCAGACAGCACCTCATCCAACACGAAATAGGCGTTCTCCGTGGTACCCTTGGATTCTAGATCTTTCTGGAAACCTTCAAACTGGAACTCATCCAGGGCGATGTCGTACCTCTCCACGCTTCCCATCCCATGGTGGTTTTCAGCATCTCCTCGCCGGATGCTCTCTTCCAGGACGTGCCCCTGGGGCCGGCCCTTGGACGTGGTGCGCATGTTGACCACGATGACCCGCCTGCCTTCCTGGAACCACTGTCGGCCTTTCAGCTGCAGCATCAGGGTTTTCCCGGACCCCATGGGGCCCGTCAGCCACAGGCGATGCAGGGAGGGTCGCGCCAGGAGCTCCGCCTGGCGAGGTAGCAGCACGATGTCCGCCAGGCGACGACCGCTCTCCCCGACAGCTTGGCTCAGGGTGCGCACCTCCATGCGAGGCTTGCTGAGGGTCCACACTGACACCACGGACATCAGGCCACAGATCCTGCCACGGGACACCAACTACACACTTCAGCCATGTGGGGAACACTCGGTGGGGGAGATCGGGGCAGGTCCGTCATTTCGTTTTCATTGCTACATGCTTTGCTCTAGGATCATTTTAGAGCATGAGGTAGCTACCACATGCTACCCTCCAGCCATGTGTATATTTGGAGGGTGTCCATCCATTTGAGAAAAGTTGAGAGTAACAAAAATTGATTTGTGCTATTTGTTGTAACAAAACGAATCCGTGACTTAATTTCGGTGTTCATGTTTTTAGTTGAAGTTATGAAGATACATTTTGGGTTTTGGTATTGAAGGATGGTTAGTAATTGAAGATTCTGTGCTATTCTGTTTTTTAGCAAGCATTTCTAGGTATAAGCATGAGGGAGGCGGACTTGCCCCGCCTCGGGACAAGTATGCCTACGTAAAGGTGGGTGTTCTTCGAGCAGCATGTAGAAAACCCTTACGTGTTGTTACTGAATTTTGTATATACGTATGTTGTTCATATATTTACCTAACTATTGGACTACAATTAGAGCATCTACTTCAGTTGGCTTGCCATTTATAATTAGAAAAGCAGAAAAGTAGGCGGACCAGCCCCGTTCTCCCCCAACTGACTACAGTACACGTACAGGGGCAAATGTGATAGTGTGAAATATTGCACAGACAAAAACATTGTTAGCAAGACATAGATAAGGAACTAAAACGCTAGAAACGGTTAGAGGAAACGTAATAGGAAAAGAAGGGTCAAAGGGCAATGAATTTGCTAGGTGAATAACGGAGTGAACAAGTTGACGTTTTGCACAATATATTTAAGCTCAAAGATTTCATATAGGTCTCCAAAAAGTAGATAAAAAGCATGTAAAGTTCGAATGTGAGAAGTCATCTAACACATCCAAAACCCCAACTTGATATATAGCTGCTTGTATTTGGTTGTTACGACCATAACATTACACACACACACACACACACACACACACACACACACACACACACACACACACACACACACACACACACACACACACACACACACACACACACACACACAAAGGTGAAGGGATATATACACAATAGGAATTGTTCGGAAATAATTAAGGGGAGTAATTTCATGGTGTGTGTGAGTGATCTCGCCTTAATTCAATCGGTCAAACAGGGGAAGTTACTCTACCTTCAGGTAGATCCCCAGCCCTCGCTTCGTGTGTTTGAGGAGACACACAGCATGTAGAACGCAGTGCGTCATTCTAAAATTTGATGTCATTTACATTTTTACGTCACAGTTTGCAAGTTCTATCACTTTGAAGCAACTGGCCACGCGTTATTTTTCTATAAAAACAATGTTTGCAAGTCCGGCTGACTCGCGTCCTGCGGTTTCAAGCTTCGACGCCATTGTTGCATTGTTGCTGTGGTATTTGACCGAGTAATGGAGGCAAGCAACTCTAATTTTCACGAAGTGCTCTCCCCTAGTTTTTGTTCCGAAAATCGTCTATGAATCCTGTTGCCAGCGGGGCCTATAGGCCTATCAACTCACCTTCCCACAATGGTTTTCATGGATTCCACAGGCATCGTTTCCCGGGCACCCTCAGACACCAGACCTTTCCACCATCCCGTCAGCTTTGGAAGGTTCCCAATGCCATCACCATCACCACCACCAACACCATCATCATCATCATTCAGCCCCTTCCCTCTTCGTGTTGGTGTTTGGTTCGCCGAGACGACAGGCGACAGATCGTCTTTACACAGGAATCGCAGATTTGGGTCCAAAGACATGTCGGATGTAGCCTGGATAATTTTATTGAAAAATACGTAAGCGTTTTCGGCTTAGTCCTGACCATGATGAGAAGCAATTTTGTTTTGCTAATTTCAAAACAAAAGTTTCAAAATTAATCCTTTCAAAATCTCAGTAGGCGTCCCAGAGTCCACGGAACATTTAATAAAGTTAACGTTAAATGGTTTTGTTTCTGAGGTTCACAAATACAGACATTGGACACAGAAAAGTTTTATCAAAGCAAATTATTCTGCATTTCAAATACCCCAACTTTTCAGTCCTTCAGAGTAGGGGTACGGAGCTCAGCTATTCACTAAAATATATCTGTCATACTAGAGAGAGAGAGAGAGAGAGGGAGAACAATACCGATTTGAAAAAAACACCACAACATGTGTATATATATATTTGTCCCAATATTTCGTGCTGGGTATTTTAATTGTACTTTATCAAGGTCTCAAGTGCCAGAGGAATGAGCTGCAAAAGACATATATATATAGGGACAAAAAGGTTTTAACAATTTTTAAACTATATATATATAGTTTGCTTTGATAAAACTATTTTGTGTCCAATGTCTGTATTTGTGAACCTCAGAAACAAACTCAGTTATCTTTAACTTTACGATTTGTTCTGTGTTCTGAAATAAGAAGCCCTCCGTAAAGATACCAGGGTATCATTACTTACCTACTTTCTGGACGTTCTGTGCTAGCAGCTTCCTCTATTTTATCACTCTCTTTGACCCTGCCTTTTCCTTCTCTTATTGTCATCAAGAAGAAGAAGAAAAAGAAGAAGATCAGAAGAAGAAGGAAGAAGAAGATCAGAAGAACAAGAAGAAGAACAACAGGCTCTTCTGAACTCCACCGAAGTGACTCACCAGCAGTGCAGTGTCTCCTCAGTTGGTTGCCTCCTGACGGCTTAACGTAGATTCGCTCCTCTTGGACTGCTGGTTTCGGATTCTGCGACCTGAACGCGCGGAGGCGTGGCTGCGAATTGGGACTCGGAATGAGCGGCGTGGGAGCAACGCAACAGTACGGCCCAGAAGATGAGACAGCAAAAACAAAAGAAGACAAACAATAGCAAGAAGAAGAAGAAGAAGAAGAAGGAGAAGAAGAAGAAGAAGGAGAAGAGCAAAGATTGACTTAAACCAGCTCCCCACTTTTAAGGACAAACAAACACACAAACAAACATAGGCTACTACTCAGAGTCGGTCGTCATTTCACCTGGTCTCGCTGTTCCCTGGAAACGAAAGGCAGAGCGATGACCATGAGCGGACTGTCCATGTGAAGGTCCGGCATGATGTAGCGCAGGGTGTCCCTCCGTCTGGACAGCTGCTCCCGGGCCTTCTCCACGCGGCCCCTGATGACCCTGATGATGGTGAGGTCATCCTCCTCCTCCTCCGAGGTCGTTCTCCAGGATCCCACATCATGACCCGTGGCCTTCACCTGAAAGCAAAGAAGGGGCGTCGTGCTACTACTACATCATGCTTCAAAAAAATATTGTAGATGTATCATTATGAATTAGAAATCAGATAAAAACAAGGATGTCGCCGATCGAGCGGCAGACATGTCCTTTGCCCGTTTAGCCCCCTTACCTCCCCCCCCCCCCCCCCACCCCACCACCACCTGCCTGCTTTGCGTCCTTTGGGTGAGGTCAAAGGTCAAGGCGAAACGTCAACAAGATCGTCGCAATCCAATAATTCCAAATCACCTCAAGCCAACGCATCCAGATAACCAAGTTTGAAGAACTGTACCTCCACAGCCATGTGAAAGGTACGGTCCGCAAAAGGAAATTTACATTTTCGAGATCAAACGTCAAGGTCTAGGTAGGTCAGCACGGTAATAATTTATGCACGGGTGCCTTGTCCTCTAAGTGATATACCACCACACAAATTCTGAAGCGATTCTATCAAGCGGTTTGCGAGATATCATTGGGACAAACAGAAAAAAACAGGGGGAAAAACGTGACAAAGTTATACTCCTTTGCCGATCAAAGACCGGGCAAACAAAAATCGGACAACGAAGAAAGAAAAAAAAACCAAACAAACAAACAAACAAAAAACGCGACGAACTTATACTCCTTTGCCGACCTTAGTGGGGACAGTTAACACTAACATCCCCCAAATCAAGCAGATCAGATCAGATCAGACCAAAATAGCGTTATCATTTCCCCTTCTAATAAGAGAGTTAGCGCCAACAAATAAGCCTAACTCAAACTGATGGTGCATTTTAATTAATATATTGCATGATGATGAAGTCATCCGATGA
Organism: Phymorhynchus buccinoides; assembly: GCA_017654935.2. NCBI lineage: Eukaryota > Metazoa > Mollusca > Gastropoda > Neogastropoda > Raphitomidae > Phymorhynchus > Phymorhynchus buccinoides. Next base: position 14,170 of record JAGGCT020002939.1, on the reverse strand, counting down.
ATGTCGATAATGCTGATGAATGCTGTTCCAACATCATCAGAGACAGCAGAAGCATTTGTACAAACATTTTCAAAAAATAATTCATCATCTAGACTTAATTCAGATATAAAGAACTACAGAGAACAAGAAGAGGAAAAGTCTAGTTATCGTGATCCGACACCGAATCCAAATCATTACTTATATTCATCTATTACATTTGAAGAATTTAATGAAGCACTAGAGTCATTCTCTTCTAATAACACAGCTGTTGGTTTAGATGGCATTTCATATCAGTTGCTATGCCACTTACTTTTGTGTTGGAAGCAATTACACCACTCCTTTTACCAAAATGTTGGTTAAATGGAACTCTCCCTACTTTCTGGAAGAGGACAGTTGCAATACCAGTTCTAAAACAAGGGAAACATAGGTCTGCAATGGGTAGTTATCGACCAATAGCATTGGCAAAATATTAGAAACAAAGGTTGAAAAACGCATTCTACATTATTGTGAAAAGAATAATATAACTCCCCACAATCAAGCAGGTTTTAGAAAAGGTAGAAGTACGACCGACCACCTTGTCAAACTTACGAGTCATGTTAAAAAAACACTTTGCTCGTAGAAAAAGTACACTTGCCACATTTTTTGACATTAGAAAAGCGTATGATCGTGTGTGGCATGCTCGTTTACTTTATAAGTTGAAAAATATTGGGATAAGTGGGGTAATGTATCAGTTTATTAAATGTTTCTTATCTGGGAGATCAATTTGCACTAAAGTTGGTAAATGTTATTCTTCATTTAAGGATATCGATATTGGAATCCCTCAAGGTTCTATTATTCCCCCAATTCTTTTTGTAATTCGTATTCATGATCTTCCTAAAGGTACCATCTAAGAATATTCATTTAGTGCAATATGCAGATGATATTGCAATTTGGATGAATACAAATATTAAAAAACAAAGAAATAAGAGAACCATAACATATGTGCAAACATTATACCAAATTGAAATAGATAAACTAGATAAATATATGAAAGAAAATGGACTTTCTGGAGAAAAGACACAATTAATGTTATTTAACAATGGTAAAAATCCAAAACTTTTGCCTCAACTTGTGTTAGAAGATAAAACTCTTCAATATTCCAATAATGTAAAATTCGTTGGTGTCTATTTCACTCCTAAGTTAAACTGGCGATGCCATATTTAACATCTAATAAAGAAAGCAAGACAACGGCTAATTTTATTGAAAATAATGAGTGCACAGTCATGGGGTCAATATACTCAAACACTCATACATCTTGCTACCAGTCTGGTTCGATCAAAACTGACTTATGGACAGGAAGTTTATTTTTCGGCTTCTCAGACATTACTAAATCGGTTACAATGTATAGACAGTAAAGCTATTAAAGTAGCACTGGGTGTACCAGTACATACAAATACGCTTAATGCATATAGAGAAGCTAATTTGTTGTCACTTGATGATCAACGTAAACTAGCCACTGCCAAGTATGTGACTAGAAGTCTTTCCGTATCTAATTAATAATAATAATAATAAATAACATTTATAGAGCGCCCTTTCTCTCTTGAGCTCACGGCGCTTCACAATTGTTTAAATAAATACATAAATCATAAATAAGCTACTACAATATCAACTATCACAAACATTCACACAGCCACAACACGCACGCACGCACA
>JAGGCT020002939.1:0-2500 GCA_017654935.2 Phymorhynchus buccinoides | reverse complement strand
AATCAGAAGACGAACGTAGTTGGCGAGCTGGGACATAGAGATGAAGAAGATCAGAGAGATACACGGGAGCTTGATCATTCAGTGACTTGAAGGCAAGGAGGAGAAGTTTGTAGTCAATACGTGATTGAACTGGGAGCCAATGTAGGGAACGAAGAACCGGAGTGATGTGATCGTACCTAGGGGAGCGAGAAATGAGACGAGCAGCATTATTCTGGACCCGTTGGAGCTTAGAGATGAGAATTGATGGACAGCCAGCAAGAAGTGAGTTACAGTAGTCAAGGCGAGACAGGACAAAAGCACATACTAGAGTCTTCAGGGCATCTTGAGAGAGGAAACGGCGGATGGAACTAATTCTTCGAAGTTCTAGATAGCAAGCCTTGCAAACATTGGAAACATGCTGTTTGAAAGAAAGGGTTTGGTCCAAAGTAACACCTAGATTGCGGACGGATGCCGATAGCTTGATCTCAGTGCCATCAATGTCGACAGAACCTGGGAGAACCTGAGTTTTAATTGTGTGGTTAGAGGCTACAAGAATCATCTCTGTCTTTTCAGCATTTAGTTGCAGTTTGTTGTAAAACATCCATGTTTTAACAGCAGAGATGCACAACTTAGAAGAAGAAATCATTTGATCTAATTGACTCAGGTGGGCAGAAATGTACAGGTGATTGTCATCAGAAAAGCTATGATGTAGAATAGAATGCTGGTTGATGATGGCGGAGCGAGGTTGGGTATAAAGAACAAAAAGGATAGGGCCTAAGACTGAACCTTGGGGCACACCGAACTGAAGACCTTTTGGAAGAGATGAAGCACAATTGACAACAACTGTCTGTGTGCGATCAGAGAGGTAGGAAGAAAACCAGGAAAGAACAGCCCCAGATAGACCAAAGGAGGTGTGAAGTCTAGAAATGAGGATAGAGTGTTCGATAGTGTCAAACGCTGCAGAAAGATCAAGGAGAGAGAGAAGAGAAACCTTAATAAAAAGTAAACATTTACTTCAAGGTAACTTTTTTTGTTTTGCTTAAAAGCAAAATGGGTTTTAAAAAAATGGGGAAATCTTGGAAAAATCTCTGGGTCAGAGTTCATAGGATACGCGTTGGGAAACTCAACGAACCATACCTCTGATCGCCTGAAATCGAGATAACTTTTCACAGCACAAAGAATGTTTAATAGTATGAAGGCTATGGATTTAAAAACTACCAGCATGTCTGTTTTGCCGAACTCGCATTTGTATTGCAATAAGCAAACAAACGCCTTCTCTCATTGAGGCGTTTTCTTGAGGAATATAAACAACAGCAAAGTTAGCAAAACAACGACCATTTTAACCAACTGCTGATGTCTTTGATCTGAGTGGAGGTGACCCGATTTTCCCAACCATTGATTCAGCCGTTACTGTATTCTACTTTCTCGCTGATTCTTAATTATAATTATCTTCAAATTTCAATACAGTGTCAAATTTCATGGTAGCTATGCTTTATAATTCTATTTGTTTGATGCCTGCTCAGTTTGGCCTGCAATGGCGTGTGCGTATACTGATTTGATTAAGAATTAAAACTTGGTTTGGCTTGGTATGAATCTCCCAAACTATCACCCCCAAACCATTTGCATCGTGATGGTTTGTGAACCCCCAATTCTGACATGATGTGTAGTTCGGCAAACCAAGTTCGGAGAGCTAATCAAGAACGGCATTAATAAAATGATGTGAACTTCTGCGATTAATGTGAATCATTAATAAAATCAATATAAAAAGTTTCATATGTGTTTGCCCGTGTGTGTCTCTGTGTGTGTCTGTGTACAGCTTATGTGTGTGCGCGCTTACGTGAGCGCCTGATGGTGTGTCCTTTGCAGCAAGGTTTATCAGACAGAGTCAACCTGCTCCTGTTCTCTCTGGCTCTGGCTGACCTCATCAACCTCCTTTCCCACTTACCTCATATGCCGGACTGCTACTTCACAGACAAAATCCAGTTCCACAACTGGCGTATCATTGTGGACTCCTATTTCATCTTCGTGGCACTGTGGGCCAACATGGTGACGGGAATTCATATCCTGATCGTCAACGTGGACAGGTGTGTGTCTGTGACAATACCGTTGAAAGCCAGGAGTCTGCTGACCTACAGGTAAAGTAGCATAAAACAGGTCTGGTTTACCATAGACTGTAAAGTACCAAATACCAAATGCACCCCCCCAAAAAAAAAAGAGAAAAAAAAGGATTACAATAGGTGTTTCAAATAATGCAACCCACAACATCTCTAAACACTGTTCTTTTAATAATCAAGCTCAGATTTATTTTTATTTTTCAGGGTTACGAAAAAGACAATGCACAAAATGTTTACCACAGGTTTTTTTATATTTCCCAAGATGCCTCGGAAAGCTCCGGAAAATGACAATTACCACGGCAGGTCATTTTGCAATAGGATTTTTTAAGAAGTAGAAAAACACTTTCGCAGAAACTTTCAATTGTCGATTTTCCGAAATGTTTGTCTTTTTGCTATTAACATTTAAA
>JAGGCT020000293.1:30000-33483 GCA_017654935.2 Phymorhynchus buccinoides | reverse complement strand
GTGGCACTCACCGTGCTCAGAGCTGCTTCTGTGCTGTGGCCACGTCGTGTCAGTGCTGTGTGGACCAAGGGAAAGTCGCGAGTTACAGCAGGCATTGTGATCATCTTCATCATTTCGTTGAACTGGCATCTTCTCGACAAAAGTGGCAGAAGCAGAGGGGTTTGTGTGGTGATTGTGCCGAAAATGTACCCGTTTAAGTTTCGCGTATTTCAGATTTATTTCTTACCTTTCGTGATTCTGATCACCAGCAATAGTGTTCTTTTGTGGTCACTGGTCAGATGTGTCAAAACAAGAGGACGTCCTACTGTACAACAAACCAGCCAGGATGTCAGAAAACTTGGAGTGTCCTCATGGACTGTCACCTTGATTGTTGATAGTGCATGTTTTATTCTCCTGACAACACCGTTTGCTATGACTATCATGATATATGAACATGATTATTCTGATCAGGAACACCCCGCTAACAAGTCCGTGTTGCATGCAGTCAGCTATTTCCTGTTCTACTCCAGGAAACGTCTTCTTGTTCTGTTTGACGAACATCAAGTTCAGAGCTGAGCTGATCCAGACAGTTCGAGAGTTTTACGAGTTATGTCATGTCACCAAGAAAAGTAGTTCTTAAAGTGTTTCCACTAAACTTTAAAAATAATGCATATATTTACTTAATTATAAGAAAACAATGAACAGAAGAGACCCACAAAATTAAACTTGTCTGCTTTGAAATATGAACTGCTGCATGGGGCCTCTCCTGTATAATATCTGGTATCCCCACTGCAACAATGGACCCATCAACGTAGAAACCCATTTTAGGCATAGGACAGATATACGGCCTCAGTGCTGTTAATTATATGTATGGGAATAATCGCTGTGTCAAGGCCTATGATAACATGCAAATTAATTTTGAGCTTTTTTTATGATTGTTGATTAAGGATGCGTGTTATCTGCTTTACGTGTAAGCTTTAATTCCTGTTGTAAATTATGTCTCTATGTTTGATCTAGCGGCTATGAAATGTTAAAGGTTTCATATCCTGGGTCTAACACAACACATTGATTTCCCCTTCAATTGACACCATGAGGCTGCATAGACACGTGGGATGAAGATTGTTGTTTTAACGTCTTTCGAGCCTCAGGCTGGCATTATTATCTTAGTTTAATCAAAGTGGTATAAAGCCTGTGCTGAAAATCCTTGTTGATCTGATATGACACTGTACTGCACTCGTTTGCTTATTCTGAGCCATGAAATAAATCACAAGAGAAACAATCGTTTTCCACATCACTGTGAAAAACACAACAAGTGCATGTAAATATAAAAGTAAAATAGAGTTACCTCCCAAGTCTAATTTAAAAACAAAAACAAATATAGATTGTGATTAGCAAAACGAACAATGAAAAACAATGAAAAGAAAAACAAAACAAAAGAAGAAGAAAAAGGAAGGAAGAAAGGAAGAAAGAAAGAAATAGCCGTCTTCAGTTGTCTCACAAAATTCGTTGTTGCTGGTCCGAAAGCTTTGACCTCAAATAACCTTGAAACACTTGGTAACTGCCAATTGTATATTTGGTATTTTCTCTGTGAAATTCGGGTTGCTCACACCCGGAGAGCGCGTCGCAGCCAGAGGCGTGCTACCTAATAACCTTGAAACACTTGGTAACTGCCAACTGTATATTTGGTATTTTCTCTATGCAATTCGGGTTGCTCCCACCTGGAGAGCGCGTCGCAGCCAGAGGCGTGCTACCTATTTTCTGCATACAATTGTCACGTGATAGCTCGGGTTAGACCACAAGCCAACACAGACTAGCTTCATAAAGAAGGATTCAAGGGTTGAGATCGGACCCACTGCTCCGGACCCACCACTCACTAGCAGAGCACGCAAACACAAGGTTTTACACATAACAACCAACGACATTTATTATAAAACAAAAAGAACGGATTTTCCGTAGTATATATATGTATGGGATACAAAAACAGTTTTATCAAAACAAATTATATATATATACATAAGAGGAAAGTTTAATGGTGTGTTTGTTTTTTCCTCTTCAACTTTTGATCGTTTATATTACCTTACTACGAAGAAGGAAAGCGCATCAGTCTACCTGATCCAAGCACACCTCTCTACATTCCTCCTCACCGGGTGTCTGTTGGTGTTTACTACGATTTTTATTACCTTCTCTTTTGAATCCTTCACTGGATCCACCAACATGTCATTCCATCTCTTCTACTCTCTTCGAGGGATTGTAAGTTTAGAACATTATTATTTTTGCTACTTTACATAAGACTGTTACTATTTCTTTTGAATTAAGTGCTGGTTTGCTTTTATTGTGGACTTTCAATCTGGTGCAAAGAGGACAACCTTTCTCTTGGAGAAAGTCTTCTTGCTCAGCTTGAATGTTCACTGTGGACATTCTTTGCAGGCCGATATGCAGACTGAAGAGTCTTTCACGAGACAAAACAGCTGTCTTTGCATAGGCATTGTCTATCTCCCCCATTGGGGGAAAAAGTAAATCATCACATTGTTTTCTTTTCTTTTTTTCAGAACACAAAACAATCGTAAAGTTAAATTTAAATTTATTGAGTTTGTTTCTTAGGTTCACAAAACATACATTGGATACAAAAAAGTTTTTTCAAAGCAAATTATATATACACATAAGAGGAAAGTTTAATGGTGTGTTTGTTTTTTCTTCTTCAACTTTTGATCGTTTATATATATATAGTTTGCTTTGATAAAACTTTTCTGTGTCCAATGTCTGTATTTGTGAACCTCAGAAACAAAACCAGTTAACATTAACTTTGAGTTATGTTCCGTGTTCCAAAATCACGATATAAGCCGAAGGCTTGTTGCTGCCCTTTATTCTCATATTTATTATTTTGTTACGTTATAAGGAATAAATAAAGAAGTTTAAACCAAGGAGTTAAAGGCTGAATTGAAAATGTCCCTACAACAGAAATTGATAAACACATCATAATAAACTATTATGCCAAATTCCATACTTATTGCATGAAAATACCCAACTTAAAAAAATTATAGCTATCCTAGAGCAAAATGCCCTTGGCACTGAAATGGTTAAAGGCTGAATTGAAAATGTCATTACATCAGAAATTGACATGCACATCATAAGAAACTAGCATGCCAAATTTGAAGCTTGTTATATGAAAATGCACAATACTAGAATTTGTTGTTGAATTAAAAGTTCCGCAATCAAAATGCATTTGGTACTGAAGGGGTTAATGTCTGAATTGAAAATATCTCTATGTCAAAAATGGATAAAAACAGCATGAAAAACTATATTGCCAAATGTTATAATTGTTACATGAAAATGGCCAGCAATACAATTTTTTTTAATTAAATAACTATGTGCAATCCAAATGCCCTTGGTACTGAAGCGATTAAAGGCTAAATAGAAAATGTCCCTACGTCAGAAATTGATAAACATGCCATAAGAAAAGACTATAATTCCAAATGTTATGCTTATTGTATGAAAATACCCATC
>JAGGCT020000293.1:20000-22500 GCA_017654935.2 Phymorhynchus buccinoides | reverse complement strand
GAGAGAGACAGAGAGAGACAGAGAGGGAGGAAACAAGAACAACGTTTGTAATGAATCAGGCCATCTGCCCATGTGAAAGGGAACAATGGGAAGGGGAAATTGTTAAATCAACAACCGTATTTTCGACCTTATTCCCGATTCCCGTTTAAACCGGAACTTCCAGAAGGTGGGGGAACTATCTATGCCAAAGACCCCGGTATTCCCACGCTGTTTTTGTTTTTACTGTACTGATTTCAATAGTCACAGTTGGTGGAGGGAAGTAAGAGTCCATGCGTGAAGAACCCGTGTTGAAGAAACGCCCTGATATGAAGCGACTTTCCCTAGGCGTTGACGAGTGAATGACCGCTAATAACCACCTGTTCTCTCCACCCGTGACCATGTGTGTTGAAGAGAATACCCTAGAGACGAACAGTCTCCACTCCGACCAGTGTCAGCTAAATAAACACCTAAGGCCATCAGTGAATGACCGCTAATAACCACCTGTTCTCTCCACCCGTGACCATGTGTGTTGAAGAGAATACCCTAGAGACGAACAGTCTCCACTCCGACCAGTGTCAGCTAAATAAACACCTAAGGCCATCAGTGAATGACCGCTAATAACCACCTGTTCTCTCCACCCGTGACCATTGGTGTTGAAGAGAATACCCTAGAGACGAACAGTCTCCACTCCGACCAGTGTCAGCTAAATAAACACCTAAGGCCATCAGTGAATGACTGCTAATGACCACCTGTTCTCTCCACCCGTGACCATTGTTGTTGAAGAGAATACCCTAGAGACGAACAGTCTCCACTCCGACCAGTGTCAGCTAAATAAACACCTAAGGCCATCAGTGAATGACTGCTAATGACCACCTGTTCTCTCCACCCGTGACCATTGGTGTTGAAGAGAATACCCTAGAGACGAACAGTCTCCACTCCGACCAGTGTCAGCTAAATAAACACCTAAGGCCATCAGTGAATGACTGCTAATGACCACCTGTTCTCTCCACCCGTGACCATTGGTGTTGAAGAGAATACCCTAGAGACGAACAGTCTCCACTCCGACCAGTGTCAGCTAAATAAACACCTAAGGCCATCAGAATATCGACGACTAGTAGGCGGGCGGCTAAAGGTTAAAGAGGAGGAACATGTGTGTGTGTGTGTGTGGGGGGGGGGGGGGTGGGGGGGTGTAGCAGCAGGTGGACTCTACGTTGGAGATGTCCAAGGACAATGGAAGTCAGTTATGTAAAGTCTCCACCTTGTCACCTAAAGAAACCCGATGGAGGTGGAGTCTGTACATACCTGAATTCCTTTGTGAATGAACTTGAGGGAAACCACGTGATGAGTGCTTACTATGCAATTAATGTGTGACCCCCCTTCTCTCTCTCTCTCTCTCTCTCTCTCTCTCTCTCTCTCTCTCTCTCTCTCTCTCTCTCTCTCTCTCTCTCTCTCTCTCTCTCTCTCTCTCTCAAGGAAATTATTTCACTTGCAAGATTTATTGCTCTTGCCTGGAAACTCAGAAATACAAAAGCACCTGTTGACAGATAGGCCTTTGCCGCTTCAGTTACTAACACTTGAATGGTCGCCATATGATTGTTATGTCGAGTATGTCATTGAATATGCGTGAGTGAGTGTGTGTGTATGTGTGTGTGCGTACGTGTGTATGTGCGTGCGCGTGCGTGTATGTGTGTGTGTGCGATTGGGCGTATGCGCACGCAGATGTGAGCCTGCATGAGTGGTTGCATTTATGTGTGAAGTGTGGAAGTTTCAATTTATGCTTTGTTTTGTTTGCGTAAATAGCTGCTTTGACCTGTTTATTATAATTGAATGACTGGCGGGTGCAGTCAATATGATGATCCTTTTGGTTTGTTATTTTCTTATAATTATACTTTTTTCCGTTTCATTTGATTATTAGTTAAGTTCAAATCACGTGTTCCCTTGCCATGAAGATTGTATTGTCAATGGCAATTAAAACAGTCAAGTGTCAAGTGTCAAGTGTCTCTCTCTCTCTCTCTCTCTCTCTCTCTCTCTCTCTCTCTCTCTCTCTCTCTCTCTCTCTCTCTCTCTCTCTCTCTCTCTCTCTCTCATGCGTACGCGTGTGTGTGTGTGTGTGTGTGTGTGTGTGTGTGTGTGTGTGTGTGTGTGTGTGTGTGTGTGTGTGTGTGTGTGTGTGTGTGTGTGTGTGCGTGCGTGTGCGTGTGTGCTTGTGTGTGTGTGTGTGCGTGTGTGCGTGTGCGTGTGCGTGTGTGTGTGTGTGTGTGTGCGAACGTGTGCGTGCGCATATGTGTTTGTGTTGGGGGTATAATTATGTGTATGCCCGCATATGTTGGTGTGGGCGTGTACGTTTGCATTCTTATGTTTGTAGTCGGCTCGTCTTAATCTGTTGTTATCTTACGAATGTCTTGTCTATTATGGGTATGTGAATCGTGTTATACTGTTTATGTATGATCGTATCAAAAAATGCTTTATATAGTTGTTATGTGAATCATGTTATTTTGTTTATGCATGGTCCTATGAAAAA
>JAGGCT020000293.1:0-15000 GCA_017654935.2 Phymorhynchus buccinoides | reverse complement strand
GTGTGTGTGTGTGTGTGTGTGTGTGTGTGTGTGTGTGTGTGTGTGTGTGTGTGTGTGTGTGTGTATGTGTGTGTGTGTGTGTGTGTGTGTGTGTGTGTGTGTGTGTGTGTGTGTGTGTGTGTGTGTGTGTGTGTGTGTGTGTGTGTGTGTGTGTGTGTGTGTGTGTGTGTGGGAGACAGAGGATAGAGAGGAGGAGGTGGGGGAGGAGAAGAAACGAACAGAAGATGACACAGGAACAATACATAAAAGACAACCGAGAACAAGAAGAAGTAAAGGTAAAGAGAGAAAGGCAAAGAAAGCAGTTGTGAAGGTTTCTAACAGACTCTTGGGGTTTCTGCATTTACATATCTGTTCCACTCTTGTGTTTCTGTATCTGTGTGCAGGACGGATGGAAAAGAACAAACCTGAAGAGTCGTCATTTTAAAGGACCTCTTCAGATCTCGTGGTCAGTCTCAAGAGAAACCTCTTGACGGGAGTGTCATCATTTTAAAGGACCTCTTCAGATCTCGTGGTCAGTCTCAAGAAACACCTCCTGACTGGAGTGTCATCATTTTAAAGGACCTCTTCAGATCTCGTGGTCAGTCTCAAGAAACACCTCTTGACTGGAGTGTCATCATTTTAAAGGACCTCTTCAGATCTCTTCAGATCTCGTGGTCAGTCTCAAAAGACTCCTCTTGACTGGAGTGTCATCATTTTAAAAGACCTCTTCAGATCTCATGGGCATTCTTGAAGGATAGTTCCCCCTTCCCCTTCACACTACGTATCTTCTAGGCATCCTCTTTACATCCCCAGCTCTTCTACCAGTGGGTCCATTCACCTTCATCCTCTTTACATCTCCCAGCTGTTCTACCAGTGGGTCCATTCTTGGCCTCCTCTTTACATCACCAGGCTGTTCTACCAGTAGGTCCATTCTTGGCCTCCTCTTTACATCCCCAGGCTGTTCTACCAGTGGGTCCATTATTGGCCTCCTCTTTACATCCCCAGGCTGTTCTACCAGTGGGTCCATTCTTGGCCTCCTCTTTACATCCCCCAAGCTGTTCTACCAGAAGGTCCATTCACCTTCATCCTCTTTACATCCCCAGGCTGTTCTACCAGTGGGTCCATTCTTGGCCTCCTCTTTACATCCCCAGGCTGTTCTACCAGAGGGTCCATTCTTGGCGTCCTCTGTACATCCCCCAGGCTGTTCTACCAGTGGGTCCATTCACCTTCATCCTCTGTACATCCCCCAAGCTGTTCTACCAGTGGGTCCATTCTTGGCCTCCTCTTTACATCCCCAAGCTGTTCTACCAGTGGGTCCATTCTTGGCCTCCTCTTTACATCCCCAGGCTGTTCTACCAGTGGGTCCATTCTTGGCCTCCTCTTTACATCCCCAGGCTGTTCTACCAGTGGGTCCATTCATCTTCATTCCACCCACTCTTTCCTTCTTACTCTTTCGCCATCACAATGGCCCACTTGACGGGCACACCAAGCATGGCCCTATCCTCACAACCTTTGTTGTTGATTACAATGCTTCTTCACAGTTTGGGTCACAGTTTCAGTTGGAAGTGCTGCTTCTCTCACTTCCAGTAACAGTTTATGTCAGAAGTGCTGCTTCTCTCACTTCCAGTCACAGTTTATGTCAGAAGTGCTGCGTCTCTCACATCCAGTCACACTGTATCTCAGAAGTGCTGCCTCTCTCACTTCCAGTAACAGTTTATGTCAGAAGTGCTGCGTCTCTCACTTCCAGTCACAGTGTATCTCAGAAGTGCTACTTCTCTCAGTTCCGTTCACGTTTTTCGTTGGGAGTGCTATTTCTCAGTCCCCTTGACAACTGAAAAGGGTAAAGGGGTTGGTGGGCAACGCACCCCGAAAGCTGACGATAATTTGAATGTAAAAGATGCAATGAAGGCTTCTCGTGTGAGAATAAGCTGAAGCTGTAGCATTGGACTACATTTCTCCGTGTTTAATCTTTTATTTATTTCCTTTTTCATATTATTTCTTAGGTGGGTGGAACCCCTGCAACCGCCTCTAACCTGTGGTTGATGTAGTACCCAAGTACAAAGACATGCAAAAATACAACATCATTGATGCCTATGCAACAATACAACATCATTGAGGCCTATACTTGAACAATACAACATCGTTGAGGCTATGCAACAATACAACATCATTGAGGCCTATGCAACAATACAACTCATTGAGGCCTATGCAACAATACAACATCATTGAGGCCTATACAACAAAGACAAGAAAGAGAACAGAAACATACCTGAGCCACCTGTTATAGTATATCATGCCAAGTCTTTATTTGGTGTTGATTGAGTTGAAAAATAGCCAAAAGCATACAATAACATACTAGCAAAACTGCCCCTGTCTATAAGCAAGACAGGGATGCATAAGAAGTATATTTATCTGGATGGAGCCAAAACGTTAAGCGACCTTTTGCAAAACAATGCAAACTATTTCTCTGAGTGATTGGCACAGATTGTTGTTGTAAATCCACACAAATATAGCATGTCTATTTACCGACTTGCATGACTAATTTCACCTTGTTTGCATGCAGATTACGTTATGGGTAACGCCCACACCAATGCTAGGGGTTCCAGTTTATTATCTTGTTGGCTCCAGTTGATTACGATTATAACAAGAAAAATAAGTTATTGATCTGTTTGTTCAAAACAAGTCAGTCATTGTCACTATCGACCATCTAATAAAACAAAGCGAATTTAAATGTATGGAGATCATAGGTATATTTATGTATGCTGTGTTTTATTAGGTGGCCGATAGTGATAATGACTGATTTGTTTTGAAACTTTTTATTCTGATACTAGCCTAGGCCCCAACGACAGTGGTAGCATCGTTAAATCAATACAATATGCACAGGGGAGAGAAGTAAAGAGAGAGAGATAGAGAGAGAGGGGGAGGGAGAGAGAGAGAGAGAGAGAGAGAGAGAGAGAGAGAGAGAGAGAGAGAGAGAGAGAGAGAGAGAGAGAGAGAGAGACAGAGAGAGAGAGAGAGAGAGAGAGAGAGAGAGAGAGAGAGAGAGAGAGAGAGAGAGAGAGAGAGAGAGAGAGAGAGAGAGAGAGAGAGAGAGAGAGAGAGAGAGAGAGAGAGCGACAGAGACAGAGAGAAAGAGAGAGAGAGAGAGAGAGAGAGAGAGAGAGAGAGAGAGAGAGAGAGAGAGAGAGAGAGAGAGAGAGAGAGAGAGAGAGAGAGAGAGAGAGAGAGAGAGAGAGAGAGAGAGCGACAGAGACAGAGAGAGTATGCATTGTGTAATTGGTGAAGACTAGAGAGACATACATGCTATCAGTTAACGTTTCTAGTGCTTCACGTTTAGCAAGTAGGGTCTAAACTACTATTCTTCTGTGGGCCACACACCTACTAACTAAGTGGACAGAGACCCCACGGACTGGACACTCTGAAGTAGTAGTAACCATGGAGAACCCCACTGGCCATTGTCCAGTGTCCGTGTGAGAACAGCCACGTTGAAGACCTAGAGAGAGTCTTGGGTGAACATGACATCAATGCCCTTGGTTTCTTTCGGCCCTGCGTCGCCTGCTTGTGAAACAACAAACCCTGACACTGGTCACTGCAGAGGAACAAAAGGACCTAGGACTTCTTCCCTAAGTCCACTTCACGCCTCACAAATTACTCCATAATTGACCCTCTCACCCGTTCTCACTAATTAGACGTAATTGCCCTCTCACGTTCCTGCTAACTGTAGAAAACCAACCTGTAGACTTCGTAACTTCCCCCGCCCCAAGCAGTGTGTGGCTCCCGAGTTGATTGCGTGTGAATGTAAATTGACCACCCAGGAAAGTCTCTCTCTCTCTCTTCTCTCTCTCTCTCTCTCTCTCTCTCTCTCTCTCTCTCTCTCTCTCTCTCTCTCTCTCTCTCTCTCTCTCTCTCTCTCTCTCTCTCTCTCCTCTCTCTCTCTAGAAAGGTGACTGTGTCACCAATCTGACTGCCACACACCACAGAAGTAGCAGGTAGGTGCCCTGCTCTCCTGGCTTCCTCAGTGTTAATCACCAATCCTGTCCATGGCTTCCTCAGTGTTAATCACCAATCCTGTCCATGCACACTCTTTGTGCATTCAGATGTTCACCAATCCTGTCCATGCATGCTCTTTGTGCATTCAGATGTTCACCAATCCTGTCCATGCATGCTCTTTGTGCATTCAGATGTTCACCAATCACCAATCAGATGTTCACCATGCCATGCTCTTTGTGCATTCAGATGTTCACCAATCCTGTCCATGCATGCTCTTTGTGCATTCAGATGTTCACCAATCCTGTCCATGCATGCTCTTTGTGCATTCAGATGTTCACCAATCCTGTCCATGCACGCTCTTTGTGCATTCAGATGTTCACCAATCCTGTCCATGCATGCTCTTTGTGCATTCAGATGTTCACCAATCCTGTCCATGCATGCTCTTTGTGCATTCAGATGTTCACCAATCCTGTCCATGCATGCTCTTTGTGCATTCAGATGTTCACCAATCCTGTCCATGCATGCTCTTTGTGCATTCATTTCACCAATCCTGATGCATTCATTCCAATCCTGTCCATGCATGCTCTTTGTGCATTCAGATGTTTACCAATCCTGTCCATGCACGCTCTTTGTGCATTCAGATGTTCACCAATCCTGTCCATGCATGCTCTTTGTGCATTCAGTTCAAAGCCAACATTATCGATATGACCACGGGAGTTGTTGAACAGACGTGGTGGCGCCCTTGGAAGAGGATCTCACACACGCTGTATCAACGACTAGGTGAACATGATTGTCGTCAGTAGGCTATTTACTATGCTAGGCGATGCTCGGAACAGGCCCCACTGAACTCCACCAAAGTGACACAGCAGCGGTGCAGTGTCTCATCTGGTAGTTGCCTCGTGACGGCCTAGCATAGTTGCCCCTCCTGTGGACTGATGAGACCATGGAACGAGCACATGAGAGCAGCCACACTGTGTGGCCAAGAAGATAAGGCAACATTTTAACAATACAAAGTGGGTTCAACAGTTTTGGACTTATGTTGCTAACTCACACACGAACGGTAGACAAACAAACAAGGGTAACAACCTCTGACTGGGACTACTGCAAGCATACAGCAACATTTCGTTCTGTGGGCTTTGCCTTTTTTGCTTTCATTTGTTGCAGTTTCCTAATTCCTGATCATAATAAATATTTAACACAACAAAAATGCATATATTTTAAAGTAGCTTTACAGCAGGATACAGATTAGGCCTAAGCTGTGCTCACTTTATTCAACTATTTAGGCTACTTTTGAAAAATGCCATGCACCTACTGGTGGTGTTGGCATTATACAGCACATTTCGCTTCCTTACATAACTTTTATTCTGTGTGAACAATCACTGCACTGCCTAAACACGTTTCTGAATAGTTTTTCTTTTTTAAATTTAATTTGTTTTAGCTTCTTGTTGTGTTTGAATTCAGCTTCAAATAGGCTACACCGATAAACACGAAAATAAACTTCTTTACTAAAAATAATCTGTTCCTACGTTTTAGCAACGCACTCTTGACGTTAACGAACAGAGCCATGTTTTTATCTGCCGCAAAGAAGCCATAAAGAAGCACCCTACCCCCCCCCCCCCCTACCCCCAGCACTACCACCCTCATACCCACCACCTACAGAATCAGGACTGGGTGGCCTCTAATTCTGCCTTTGTTCTTGTTACTGCGTACATCTCCCTTCCCTCTCCCTCACTCTCCTTCCTCCTCCTCCTTCTTCTTCTTCTGCGTTCCCAGGCTATATGGCCATAATGGGTGAGGTACGTATGTGCCCAGTTTTCAGTTTTCGCGAGTCTCCCAGCCTCTTTCATCCAACACATTCCGATTTTGGAGGAGCTGAAATAAGAAAATTATTTGAACGAACGAAAGTTTAGCTTTACGTCCTCCCGGCCGAAGCCATATGGGACTGTTATTTGGAAGACGTTTTTTTTGTAAGAAAAAAAAGGCAGGAGAAATAAAGCGGAACATAGTAGATGATAGTAAGAATCTGACGAAAAGGCAGAATCAAAGAGAGTAGAGATAAGAGGAAGTTGCAAGCACAGAACTTCCAGAAGATGGGGAAACTGTTTGTACTCAAGGGCTCCCCAGTATCCCCACAGGGAGAGACTTGTGGATGGGACTGGGTCATCCAGCTCCCCATATGGAGGCACGAGGCATTCACCCATAGGCTGTACCCATCACTTCAAATTCTCAGCATACTTTCTGCATTTTCTCTACATTCTCCGGGAAATGGGGTACCGACAGTTGCTCCTTGATAATTGCTCCTCGACATTTGCTCCCAAACAATTGCCCCTTGACAATTGCTCCTAGGTGTAATTCCTCCCGAAGCATTTGCTCCTTGGATAATTGCTCCTCGAAGAGTTGCTCCTTGGATTTGTGCCCCTCGGAAAATTGCTCCTAGACTATGTGATAATAAATTATTGCTCCTTGCCCAGAACCCACTCACCCCTCCCCACATGCACATGCAATCATGCTTCTATTTAATAGTAGCAGTAGTAGTAGTGATGGTGGTAAAAGTAAAGAAAGTAGTCGTAGCAAGAACAGAATGGAAGAGTAGGCTCTGCCTAAAATCTTAATCCTTAAAAAATAAAGTTTTGAAGTATGAAGTCTGAAATATCTATCTCCGTCCTTCCTGAATATTAAAGATTGCAGCAGTGTGAAATGCTTACATTTATTCTATTTATTACATCATTCAAAAGTATCGTTAAAATATGCATCTCTCTCCCCCTCTCTCTCTCTCTCTCTCTCTCTCTCTCTCTCTCTCTCTCTCTCTCTCTCTCTCTCTCTCTCTCTCTCTCTCTCTCTCTCTCTCTCTCTCTCTCTCTCTCTCTCTCTCTCTCTCTCTCTCTCTCTCTCTCTCTCTCTCTCTCTCTCTCTCTCTCCTGAAAGTTAAAGACTTAGCAAAAGTTAGCAATGTGAAATCCCCCCCCCCAACCCCTGAAAGATTATACCTGTTTAAAGATACCTTTCATAGCAATGGACGAGAGAAAAAAAAGGAGCAACTGTCCGAGGAGCAAAACATGTAAGAAGCTAATGTGCGAGGAGCAATTGTTCAAGGGGCAATTAGTCCAGGAGCAAGTTCCCAAGGAGCAAACAAGGAGTAGTCCGAGGCAATTGTCAGGAGCAATTATCAAGGAGTAAATGTCAATTGAGCAATTATCAAGGAGTCGCGAGGCAATTGTCGAGGAGCAATTATCAAGGAGTTGGAGCAATTATCAAGGAGTCGCGAGGCAATTGTCGAGGAGCAATTATCAAGGAGTAATTGTCGCGAGGCAATTGTCGAGGAGCAATTATCAAGGAGTAATTGTCGCGAGGCAATTGTCGAGGAGCAATTATCAAGGAGTAATTGTCGCGAGGCAATTGTCGAGGAGCAATTATCAAGGAGTAATTGTCGCGAGGCAATTGTCGAGGAGCAATTATCAAGGAGCAAATGTCATGGACCCATATTGTCCGTTGTACTGGGATTTTATCTACGGGGTTCAAAACATGAAAAATGCGGTCCATTGGTTACTATGCACGTTTTAGCGTATTTGAAGGTGACATGATCTACCACTATTAACAAACTTCAATGGAATTTTTCAAATGTAGACAAAGAAAAGACTAGCACATTTCTCAAAATAGATTGAAAATGTTGTTTGCAACATTATTTTGTTTGCAAATAAACAATCCAATCAATAGTGACACTTATTTCCAACTGGGTCTCGGATTTGAAACACTTTTTCATTTTTTGGGGTGGGTGGGTGTAGTAACAGAGCGTGTATAAAAACTATGCAAACGAGTGAGGCCAAACTTCAATCAAACTGAAAAGAGAAATACATTGTCCATCAATGAAAGTATGAAACAATCCATTTCTGGCTTTCATTGATCTTGTACCTTGGTACATTGGTTGACATTGGCCTGTAGTAGGGGCCAACAGTAACAGAAGAGCTGTACAATACATTATTTTCTACAGTAATATAAAAATTGTGGGAGACTAACTCTCAAACTGGGGGCCTTAGCACCAGCTCTGAAGCTGCAGCCAAAGGGATGGGTTGGCCTTTGGGGACCTTCCCATTAGCACCAGCTCTGAAGCTGCAGCCAAAGGGATGGGTTGGCCTTTGGGGACCTTCCCATTAGCACCAGCTCTGAAGCTGCAGCCAAAGGGATGGGTTGGCCTTTGGGGACCTTTCCCAACGCAAGCAGCCCTCAAATCCCTTTGGCCGAGAGAGTAGTGATGTACCCTAGGTAAGGCACAAGTCTCCACTGTAAACACAGTCTATCCCAGCCCGCCGGAATAGCATCTGCCCCTCTGCTATCTGGCAGCCATGATCGGAAACGACTGACTGGCATACATACATACAATCCAAATCACAGCCTAGGTAATCACTGTGAAAGGAACAGCATGAACGATGCACTTATCGATGTGTCCTAGCTGCAGGGTAGTCTTCCCCAACACAGGGTGCACAGTTACAGCCACATGCGGGCTGCATCACCTTTCAACTCTGCTGGTGGGATGAAGTAGGGGAAGGGGCTCTACACTGGGCCTTTCAACCTTAGAGAAGAACAGTTCGATTTTTATTGTCCTAAGTTTGTGAAAATTCCACCAAGATTATCTGATTTTGCAGCTATCTGTTCCCTGTAATTGGATTTTAATCAAAAGTTGTTTTTTAGATAGCCTAATGATCAACACGTGGAATTTGTGCTTTGAAAAAGATGTCATACAATTAAACAACAATAAAACAACAACAACAAAATAAGTCTCCGTTGTAAAATCGTTTTAACACAGCTTTGTGGCTGTTGTTTTTGTCGTTCGGGTGTTGTTGGGGTTGTTAACGTTGATGGTTTGACAAACACGTCAAAGAATGTAATTTGTTTGCATTACAAAACCAGCCATTGTTTGCTGTTATCAATAAAATATTGCATATTTGCTTTACACATTCAGGTAACTCAGGTCAGCTGACAAGAGTAGGGTTTATGCACAAACCAGGCATACTTTCTCTTTGCTGAAACAAAGACAGATTGACAGATCAATAAAAGATATATGCGGTGTGGCAACAGTCACGGATGACACGGAATTTTAGCATTGGTTTATAGTGATGGCTTCATTTCAAAATAAAGAACTGTTCCACAAATATTTGCACCGCATAACAATAGAAAAGTACTGCTTCGAAACAAAATAAATCAACATTAACAGCAAAAAGTAACAAACATAGTAAAAAAACTATTGCTAATGTTTAAAGAACAAAACATTTTTCCAGTATACATTTCCAGACTCAGATATGAGGCTGCAATTCACTGTTCCTAACTCAGATATGAGTCTGCAATTCACTGTTCCTAGCTCGAGTCCCCACCCCCACATCCAGCCCTCCATCCACCAGTAGTTTTAAATCATATTAAGGTCGGAACACATGGGCTTAGCATAAAGACTAATTGTCTAATGAATGGCCCACACATGACATTGGAATCTGAGCCAACCAACAAGGAAATAGACATTATAGCTGCCTCAGAAAAAGAATATGTGAAAAACCAACCTAATGTCGCTCAGAATGTTTAAGAGCAAAAGCTAAAAATAGTCAACAACCCCCAAACACCAATTTTCTACTTAGGGCAGTTGGTTGCTGGTTGGTTTAACGTCTAATTTGGCGTAGCCTCTTATAGACAATGAAAGGGCATATTTATGTCTATGTCTATGTATTCCACCAGCAGCCGCAACATGAAAGACAATTTTCACTGTTTAAAAAAAGTCAATAGAAAGAAAGAGGCAAAATTCTGTCTTCTCTGCTTGATTTCTGCAAATTATCTATCTCGAACGCCACATTTCAAATAAATATAAAATAAAAACTAGACAAGATAACTCAAATCGGGTTTCTGAGTATTGACAAAGAATCTTTGCTCCATCATGGAAAATTTAAATCGCAGTGTATGCCAGAATTCCATTATGTCTGTGAGTTTTTCCCGTGCATTATCTCAAATGATTTCAATAGCAGCTCTTGTTTGAACTTTAATGCTGTGCATATGCAAATAACAACAAACACAGAGATAACACTAAAAGATGGATGGGTCTTTTTTTTCCTCGTTTCATCATGAAGACTTCTTGTCCTTTTATTTCTGCCCGGCCAAAATGGTCCCCGTTTTAAAGCAGTGCCTCATTTCCAATGGTTTAATTACGAAAGACTTGAGGGATAAACCAGCGTAGAAACTATTCCTATATAGGGCACCTTCCCCTACGCAACAGCGATACACTAGTCTACTAAATGAACTGTTGTAAGACAAAACAGAAAAAGGGCTGTGTAACTGACATAAATCACTGCTTGTCCCAGTGAACGGTTGTGAAAATAGAACGAAAAAAGAATCCCTCTTTAAACAGTAATAAATCAAGCAGGCAGTTAATTCAGTACGCCTTTCTGACAGAGCGCTAGATTGCGTGCATATTGCATACCGTTTTTTACGCTGGTGCACACACGGACACACACACACACACACACACACACACACACACACACACACACACACAACACACACACACACCACACACACACACACACACACACACACACACACACACACACACACACACACAACACACACACACACACACACACACTACATCGCCGCGGCGTGCGCTGTCTCACACAACTGTCTGGTTTCTGTCTCTCTCCCTCTCTCACTCTGTCTGTCTCTGTCTCTCTCTTTCTGTCTCTCTCCTTCTCTCTCTCTCCCCTCCACCTCTCTCTCTCTCTCTCTCTCTCTGATTTGTCATTTGAATCTGTTTACAATTTTTTTTTCTGTTTGTGAGTTCTTGTCTTACTGTAAACAGTTTGATCTTTACTCCCCTTGACCAAGCTGCTCTCTTTTTACATGGGCAGACGGCCCGGCTACATTTGAATCTCTTTACTCTCTCTCTCTCTCATCTCTCTCTCTCTCCTACTCTGGTACTCCTCTTTTTTTTGTTCTCATCTATTTCTCTCTGCCCTTACTCTCTCTCTCGTCTCTCTCTCTCTCTCTCTCTCTCTCTCTCTCTCCTCTGTGCCTGTCTGGTACTCTCTTTTTTTGTTCTCATCTCTCTTTTTTTCTATCTCTCTCTCTCTCTGTCTCTCTGTCTCTCTCTCTGTTTCTCTCTCTCTATCTCTCTCTCTCCTCTCTATCTCTCTCTCTCTCTACCTCTCTCTCTCTCTCTCTCTCTCTCTCTCTCTCTCTCTCTCTCTCTCTCTCTCTCTCTCTCTCTCTCTCTCTCTCTCTCTCCCCCCCCCCTCCCGATGCACCTACACATCTGCACGCCTTTCTGTTTCCTTCTTGTGATATAAACCTTTCAAATCTAATACGATGTGTCTATTATGTTTGTGCACGACTCGTAATAATTGAAATATTCACAGTAACCTATAATTATTACATGTCTTGCGTACAACATGAAGAAATAGAGCTTTCTGAGTGGCCAGTCATTTACATCAACTACAATGGGTTTACTGTGTAAAAAGCACATCTTTTGTAAACAAAATACATGAAAAGAGTTGTTGATGGCAGTCTTGCATTTGGCATAGAGTCAGAATACAACGCAAAGCCTAAAGTCTGAAAGATGTCTCACGTTAAATCAGTATTTAAATGGACATTTCTCAGCATGACGCACTATCAGTTCAGTTCAGTGGTTTATTTAACGTCTGTTCACCATTCATGATATTTGACGAACGATCCATCAATGACTCTAAAAATGATCATAAAAATAATGAACATCTCTTGTACTTTTACATTAATAAAAGTATCCTAAGTAACACAAACACTGAGCCATATGTTGTGTTCGTTCATAAATCTATTTACAGATGAGGCAAACGGAGAAGAAACGACAGCAATTGCGAAATTCGTTATCACAAAATATGAATGAATAAGAATGTAGTGATCCACACAAAATACGTTCAATAGTTTTAAAGCAAAGTAATGAAAATCTGATAAACAGATAGTGCATAAATGTTGCATCTAACTAACCAAGCAGATAGACCCCAAATTCAACTGAGTGTTCCGTTTTAGCATACGATGCTAATAACCAACAAAGCAGATAGACACCAAATTCAACTAAAATGTTATGTTCTGCTTTGACCTACAATGCTAACTGAAAATAGTCCAGCCACCTCCAGTGACCCAGTCTTTGGACTGACCAGTACCACAGAGATCTTTGACCGTTCTACACGGGATGATGCTGGATATTCTCAACCCCCACACTACAAAGACCTAGCTGAGCTAATCAGGGATATACGTGATCCCATCGTGTGTGCCACTGGGATTTTGGGGAACTGCCTGATAATGTTGATCATGCTTCGTCTTCCTTCGTCCACCTACAGTGTGTTCTTCAAAACCCTGGCCCTGTCTGACCAGTTGGTGCTGGTAGCAGGGCCTCTGGACCGACTGTTTTACGACACATTACGCGTACAATCCTTTAGCATTGGCAACTGGTGGCAATGCTGTTTGTATATGATCACACATCGCGTAGTGACAACTGTATCGTCATGGATGCTGGTGGCACTCACCATGCTCAGTGCTGCTTCTGTGATGTGGCCACGTCGTGTCAGTGATGTGTGGACCACGGGAAAGTCGCGAGCTACAGCAGGCATTGTGATCATCTTCATCATTTCGATGAACTGGCATCTTCTCAACAAAAGTGGCAGAAATAGAGGGGTTTGTATGGTGTCTGGGTCGAAAATGTACCTGTTTGAGCTTCGCGTATTTCAGATTTATTTCTTACCTTTCGTGATTCTGATGACCAGCAACAGTGTTCTGTTGTGGTCACTGGTCAGATGTGTCAGAACAAGAAGACGTCCTACTGTACAACAAACCAGCCAGGAGGTCAAAGAACTTGGAGTGTCTTCGTGGACTGTCACCTTAATTGTTGGTAGTGCATGTTTTGCCCTCCTGACCACACCGTTTGCTATTACTATCATGATATATGAACATGATTATTCTGATCGGGAATACCCCGCTAATAAGTCCATGTTGCATGCAGTCAGTTATTTCCTGTTCTACTCCAAGAGTGCGGTAAACGTCTACTTGTACAGTTTGACGAACATTAAGTTCAGAGCTGAGCTGATCCAGGCAGTTCAAGAGTTTTACGGGTTATGTCATGTCACCAAGAAAAGTAGTTCTTAAAGTGTTTCCACTAAACTTTAAAAATAATGCATATATTTACTTAAATATAAGAAAACAATGAACAGAAGAGACCAAGCACATTAACCTTGTCTGTTTTGAAATATCACCTGCTGCATGGTACCTCTCCTGTATAATATATGGTATCCCCACTGCAACAATGGAGCCATAAACGTAGAAACCCATTTTAAGCACAACCATTATACGCCCTCTATGCAGTTAATGATATGATGGGAATAATCGCTGTATCAAGGCAAATAATAACATACAAAGTCACTTGGAGTTTTTGTTATGGTTGTTAATAAATTACCATCATATCAATTTAGGCGCCATAGACTATATATTTCAGCCTTTGCCCTCTGCATTGTCTTTCGTTTAAGTTTTTGTTTTATCGGCAAAACTGACTACTTAGGCAGTTGTTTTTA
The DNA here is from genome assembly GCA_017654935.2 of Phymorhynchus buccinoides. NCBI lineage: Eukaryota > Metazoa > Mollusca > Gastropoda > Neogastropoda > Raphitomidae > Phymorhynchus > Phymorhynchus buccinoides. The sequence continues at coordinate 1,462 of JAGGCT020000293.1, read as the reverse complement.
GTAGAGTTTTACGGGTTATGTCATGTCACCAAGAAAAGTAGTTCTTAAAGTGTTCCACTAAACTTTAGAAATAATACGCATATTTGCCCAAATATAAGAAAACAATGAACAGAAGAGACAAAGAAATTAAAGCTTGTCTGTTTTGAAATATGAACTGCTGCATGGGGCCTCTCCTGTATGATATCTGGTATCCCCACTGCAATAATGGACCAAACAACGTAGAAACCCATTTGAGGCATAGGACAGTTATACGGCCTCAATGCTGTTAATAGTATATGTCACAGTAGAAATGGGAAGCCAGTAGGATTCCGAATCCTACTATTATAAATCAGAATTCCGATTTGTACTAGTAGAAATCGGAATTCTAATTTCTACTGGGCATTTTCTAGTAGAAATTGAAATTCTGATTTCCACTAGTACAAATCGGAATTCCGATTTGTACTGACAGCCAGTAGAAAATGGAATCCAGTACAAATTGGAATCTACCTATTGTTTCAGTTGTAAGAGAAGAAAGACAAAACGAGGGCGGAGTTAATAGTTTAAGAGCAGCAATAATTGAATTCTAATGCCTTTGGCTGCAGCACTAGAAAAGACAGTGCAACATAATCCCTTTGGCTGAAGCACTAGAAAAGACAGCGCAACCTAGTCCCTTGCACTGTCTTTTCTAGTGCTGCAGCAAAAGGGATTATCTGAATATTGTGACATATATATGGGAATAATCATTGCATTAAGGCCTGTGATAACATGCACATTAATTTGGAGCTATTTTATGATTGTTATCTGCTTTACGTGTAAGCTTTTAATTCCTGTCGTTAATTATGTCTCTATGTTTGATCTAACGACTATGAAATGTTAAAGGTTTCATATCCTGGGTCTAACACAACATATTGATTTCCCCTTCAATTGACACCATGAGGCTGGGATGAAGAGTGTTGTTTTAACATCTTTTGAGCCTCAGGCTGGCATTATTATTTTTGCTTAATCAAAGTGGTATAAAGCCTGTGCTGAAAATCCTTGTTGATCTGATATGACACTGTACTGCTTTCGTTTGCTTATTTTGAGCCATGAAATAAATCACAAGAGAAACAATCGTTTTCCACATCCCTGTGAAAAACACAACAAGTGCATGTAAATATAAAAGTAAAATAGAGTTACCTCCCAAGTCTAATTTAAAAACAAAAACAAATATAGGTTGTGAGTAGCAAAATGAAAAACAATGAACAAAGAAAAGAAAAGAAAAAGAAGAAGAAGAAAAGGAAGTACAAAACAAATAGCCGTCTTCATAGTCTCACACAAACCGTGTGCAGCGTCCGAAAGCTGTACTAACTTTGACCAACTTTACGCTTTCCATTATGTTATTTGTTAATTTCTCGTCAATTCGGATCTACTCACCGTAGTATGTGCTTCGCAACCATATCGTGACCCATTTCGCATGCGATTGGTGCTGAATATGAGTAAGTAA
>JAGGCT020002938.1:20000-31633 GCA_017654935.2 Phymorhynchus buccinoides | reverse complement strand
AAGACTTTTAGTGTGTTAAATTTACAAGTAGAAAATTTGCCTTTAGCCCACTTCTCTAGGGTATGGGAGATTTGCTCTTAATGGCAGACAGAGAGAAGTAGGGTTTTACATGAAATTACAAGACTCCCACTCTCATCAGTCTGACCAAAGGGTTCAGGATTATTTGACACTTGTATTTTATTTACTCACAAAATCTGCATAAGATTATGCAACAATAATAATAAAGCAGCTCAATGGCGCCAAAACAAAATGTGAATGAAAAACAATGGAATCCGAAAGGATTTACAAGACTTTTGTCTTTCTAGAAGGTTAGCCCCAAGCGGGAAGGGTTACTAATCATCTTCATTGTCCGGAGGAAAGTTCAAGTGATTGGCGCGGTTCTGTAAACTTAGCTATTGTCAAGTTCCTCCATAGGGATCGGCGAGTGCTGGGGTGGCTGGGCTTGCTCGTCAGGTGAGAGTAGCTCCCAGTCGTTCCGGTTACGGCTTCGTGGGATGGCACGGTTCAGGCGTGGTCTCCTCACGGATTCTGGGTGCGGGGCGTCTTGGCGGCGTTCCCGTCTTGGTGCTTGTGAGTCAGGGATTATCTTCCTGCCCACGATGCCCTGCTGATAATCACAGGAGAAGGTGGATGTAGGTCTCTATGGCTTAGAGACAAGGGGCTTCAGTCGGCAGGGAATTAGTGGATCCCAACCGGCTAGAAGGCTGCCCTTGTACAATAGCACTAGTTAATAAATAAACTGAATTTCAGTTAACAAACTGAGATCAGTAAAACATAAAAGGTGATCAAGCCAACATCACTCTCCATCCAACACCTGGAAAGGAATGGTATCATAAAGTGCAAGATTGCAACCCACAGGCTTCCTACTAAAAATATACAAAAGGGTAGTCCACCACTTCACCTGTCTTGGGTCCACCATCAGCGACAATCTGACCCTCGATGCTGAGATCAACCAACGCATCGGGAAAGCTTCAACGACACTAGGCCACATCACCACCTATGTCTGAGAGGATCCCAAGCTCACAGTCTCCACCAAGATGGCTGTGTACAATGCCTGCGTCATCAGCACACTCCTATTGGGCCATGAGTCATGGACAACATTACGCCAGACAGGAGTGAAGCCTGAACAGTCTCCACCAAGGTGGCTGTGTACAAAGCCTGCGTCATCAGCACACTCCCATACGGCAATGAGTCATGGACATCATTGCTCCAGACAGGAGTGCAGGCTGAGCAGCTTCCACATGCGCTGCCTCCGTCGCATCATCGGTTTTAAAATGGATCGACACAGTACCGAACACTCACGGTCTTGCACGTGCTGGCCTCTACACAGTGTACATTCTTCTCAAACAGCGCAGACTACGCTGGGTCGGCCATGTTCGCCAAATGGAAGATGGCCGCATTCCTAAGGACATCCTGCATGGAGAACTTGCCTCTGGAAAAAGACCAGTAGGCCGCCCTCAGCTGTGCTGCAAGGATGTTTGCAGACGGGATCTGTGAGCTCTGAACATCGATGTTGAAAATTGGGACGACACAGCGGTTGACCAAAGCAAATAGCCAAGCACCCCCCAGAGACAACTGAAGGAAGGTGAAGAATAAATCCACAAGAAGAAACGATCCACAACCTGGCTGAGGATAAAAGAGTCAGAAGAAAGGCAAGTTGCAATGGAAGCAACCCCTCATCCAGAGACATCTGCGCCCGTTGTGGTAAGGACTGCCACTCCAGGATATGGCTGACCAGTCACAGCAGACGTTGTTCACAGCCGTGAAACAATACGGCTTTTGACTATATCTAGGGCGCAATATCTATGGTCGTGATTGACCGAATGAGGTTACTACTGTGTAAGACGTGTCATGTTAAAGCTCCGTATGTGTGCTGTGTTGTCTGTTGTCAGAGTCAATACGAGTTCTTACAAACTTGGACACATTATAACTTAAGTACTAAAATACAAGACTTCTATAACTGTGTGTGCTGCGTTTTCAGAATCAGTACGAGTTCCTGTACGAGGCGGTGCTGGAAGGTCAGATGAGTGGCGATTCCAGACTGGACACTGCCGCCTTTGACCGCCTCTTTCCCACCATCATCCAGCACCAGATGCCACACCCTACCATTGACGCAGAGTTCCAGGTGTGTGTGGGTGTGTGTGCGCGCGCGCGCGCGCGAGAGAGAGAGAGAGAGAGAGAGAGAGAGAGAGAGAGAGAGAGAGAGAGAGAGAGAGAGAGAGAGAGAGAGAGAGAGAGAGAGAGAGAGAGAGAGAGAGAGAGAGAGAGAGAGAGAGAGAGAGAGAGAGAGAGAGAGATCCATGTTTGGAACATAGATGTGTCTTGAATGTGATTGACCTTCCTTTTCTTATGAAAGCAAAGGGTGCAACGACGAAAATGAGGCAATGGAATGTTACATCGTTGTGCTTAGTTCTGAAAGGCACCAGATGTATCTGTTTACAATTGGGGAATATGGGGACACTATCAGTTTAGCTTTGTCTTATGCTATGTGATTCACGTGATATGTTTGTCGGGTTGCCATACACTATTAAAGAACTGTGGAAAAAAGGCATTATGTAACTCGTAGTGTGGGTATGTTTACTCGCCATTTACTTTAACTTCCTTTTATTTTCTGTTGTTGCCAGAGACTGTGCCAGATGAGGAACTGTTTCACTCAGCCCTCTCACACTGTGGCCAGCCTGGAGGAGAACAGACTGAAGAACAGGAATCCTCAGGCCTTGCCAGGTGATTAAAGGAACATTACTCTAGATACCTTTAAATTATAAACCTTCAATTCAAGTAATTCAGACATAGAGGCCTACATTAAGTTAACGTTTAACACAATCCCGTTTTATTTTTTTTTTTATCAAATGCTTCTGTCATTCCTTGCAGAAAAAAGGAATCTATACAATTGATCTTAAAAAAAGATGGGACAACAATGAGGCTTTATACTGAACATTGTCTGCCCCTGCCTCGTGCACTGAGATGCGAACGCCACCTACTTCATAATTATCGTCCTGCATGTCAGATAATAGTAGCATATAGCCACAGAAAATGATCTGCCCCTGACTGAGTCTCTAGGTGGCATGGTCAAGTCAGTCCGAAAATGATCTGCTCCTGACTAGTCACTAGGTGGCATGGTGAAGTCAGTCCGAAGATGATATGCTCCCTGACTAGTCACTAGGTGGCATGGTCAAGTCAGTCCGAAAATGATCTGCCCCTGACTAGTCACTAGGTGGCATGGTCAAGTCAGTCCGAAAATGATCTGCCCCTGACTAGTCACTAGGTGGCATGGTCAAGTCAGTCCGAAAATGATCTGCCCCTGACTAGTCACTAGGTGGCATGGTGAAGTCAGTCCGAAAATGATCTGCCCCTGACTAGTCTCTAGGTGGCATGGTCAAGTCAGTCCGAAAATGATCTGCCCCTGACTAGTCACTAGGTGGCATGTGTCTTATGATCTGCCAAACTAGTCACTATAGATGACAAAAAAATGGTGCTTATGGTCATTTTCAGTCCGAAAATGATCTGCCCCTGACTAGTCACTAGGTGGCATGGTCAAGTCAGTCCGAAAAAAAATCTGCCCCTGACTAGTCACTAGGTGGCATGGTCAAGTCAGTCCGAAAATGATCTGCCCCTGACTAGTCACTAGGTGGCATGGTGGTCAGTCCGAAAATGATCTGCCCCTGACTAGTCACTAGGTGGTATGGTCAAGTCAGTCCGAAAATGATCTGCCCCTGACTAGTCACTAGGTGGCATGGTGAAGTCAGTCCGAAAATGATCTATGCCCCTGACTACAAACATCTGGTGTACATTAGGTGGCATGGTCAAGTCAGTCCGAAAATGATCTGCCCCTGACTAGTCACTAGGTGGCATGGTGAAGTCAGTCCGAAAATGATCTGCCCCTGACTAGTCACTAGGTGGCATGGTGAAGTCAGTCCGAAAATGATCTGCCCCTGACTAGTCACTAGGTGGCATGGTCAAGTCAGTCCGAAAATGATCTGCCCCTGACTAGTCACTAGGTGGCATGGTGAAGTCAGTCCGAAAATGATCTGCCCCTGACTAGTCACTAAGTGGCATGGTCAAGTCAGCCCGAAAATGATCTGCCCCTGACTAGTCACTAGGTGGCATGGTGAAGTCAGTCCGAAAATGATCTGCCCCTGACTAGTCACTAGGTGGCATGGTGAAGTCAGTCCGAAAATGATCTGCCCCTGACTAGTCACTAGGTGGCATGGTGAAGTCAGTCCGAAAATGATCTGCCCCTGACTAGTCACTAGGTGGCATGGTCACAACAGTCCGAACAGTATCGCTCTTTCGTGTCGCCAAGACGTAGCATAAAGCCCTAGTTGTGTCTCCAACCAAACTCATGCATTCTTAGGAAAAATCAAAATCAAAATCAAAACATCTTTATTATCTCTGAAAAGAGAAATTGCGTCCAGGTGCCACGATTATAACATAGACATTGACATTAAACATGCAATAAAATACATTGAACGGTTATAATATGGCATAGCAGATTAAAGGTATAGAGCACACATGCATTATCATATTTACAAGCACAATTTAAAATGCAAAGAAATGTATGATATCTAATTGAACAAAGACCAAAAGAATCGTCTCTTGGGATAACCTGCATTTTTAACTTGTTATAGGATAAACATGTTTGATTCAAAGTGTGTGTGTGTGGGCGTGTGCGTGTGCGTGTGCGTGTGATTCATGCGTGTAGATGACAAACATCTGGTGTACATTACCAAGCATTCTCCAGGTCGGAACCAATACATCAATGCTGTCTCCATGCCTGTAAGTCGTGTGTTTTCTTCTACAATATACAATAATAACCCTTGTTTAAAGTAATAATAGTAATAATAATAATGATAATAATGATAATGATAATAATAATAATAATAATAATAATAATAATAATAATAATAATAATAATAATAACTATAATATAATAATAATAATAATAATAATAATAATAACTATAATAATAATAATAATAATAATAATAATAATAATAACAACAACAAAAGTGAAGCATTTACATAGCACACCCCTTCACCCAATGTGGAGCTCTATGTGCTTAACAAAAAAGCCAACGGTATCTACAAATACATATATTCGTTCACACACATGCAAATAGGCACACACACACACACACACACACACACACACACACACTCCCCACACACACACTTGCACACACACACACACACAGGCACATACACACATCGTTGGTTTGTTACTGCTTTTCGTTGTTTCCCTGGTGACAGACGTTCCTGCATGCTCGGGGCAGTGTGGTCACTCAGCTGCCGTTGGCAGACACCGTGCTGGACCTGTGGAGACTGGTGGACAGCTGGCGGGTCAGCACCATCGTCTCCATTGGACCCATGTCCGAGGATGAGGTAACTGTTTGTGGTAGGAGGCAGCACCATCGTCTCCATTGGACCCATGTCCGAGGATGAGGTAACTGTTTGTGGTAGGAGGCAGCACCATCGTCTCCATTGGACCCATGTCCGAGGATGAGGTAACTGTTTGTGGTAGGAGGCAGCACCATCGTCTCCATTGGACCCATGTCCGAGGATGAGGTAACTGTTTGTGGTAGGAGGCAGCACCATCGTCTCCATTGGACCCATGTCCGAGGATGAGGTAACTGTTTGTGGTAGGAGGCAGCACCATCGTCTCCATTGGACCCTTTTCCGAGGATGAGGTAACTGTTTGTGGTAGGAGGCAGCACCATCGTCTCCATTGGACCCATGTGGTAGGAGACAGAGGATGAGGTAACTGTTTGTGGTAGAGACAGCACCATCGTCTCCATTGGACCCATGTCCGAGGATGAGGTAACTGTTTGTGGTAGGAGGCAGCACCATCGTTCCATTGGACCCATGTCCGAGGATGAGGTAACTGTTTGTGGTAGGAGGCAGCACCATCGTCTCCATTGGACCCATGTCCGAGGATGAGGTAAGTGTTTGTGGTAGGAGGCAGCACCATCGTCTCCATTGGACCCATGTCCGAGGATGAGGTAAGGGCATTTGTGGTAGGAGGCAGCACCATCGTCTTGGACCCATGTCCGAGGATTCGAGGTAACTGTTTGTGGTAGGAGGCAGCACCATCGTCTCCATTGGACCCATGTCCGAGGATGAGGTAAGTGTTTGTGGTAGGAGGACAGATGTTGATGCATCGTCTCCATTGGATGTCCAGAGGATGAGGTAACTGTTTGTGGTAGGAGGCAGCACCATCGTCTCCATTGGACCCATGTCCGAGGATGAGGTAACTGTTTGTGGTAGGAGGCAGCACCATCAAATCTCCATTGGACCCATTTTCCGAGGATGAGGTAAGTGTTTGTGGTAGGAGGCAGCACCATCGTCTCCATGTCCGAGGATGAGGTAACTGTTTGTGGTAGGAGACAGCACCATCGTCTCCATTGGACCCATGTCCGAGGATGAGGTAACTGTTTGTGGTAGGAGGCAGCACCATCGTCTCCATTGGACCCATGTCCGAGGATGAGGTAACTGTTTGTGGTAGGAGGCAGCACCATCGTCTCCATTGCAGACCCTTCATCCTCCTGATGAGGTAACTGTTTGTGGTAGGAGGCAGCACCATCGTCTCCATTGGACCCATGTCCGAGGATGAGGTAACTGTTTGTGGTAGGAGGCAGCACCATCGTCTCCATTGGACCCATGTCCGAGGATGAGGTAACTGTTTGTGGTAGGAGGCAGCACCATCGTCTCCATTGGACCCATGTCCGAGGATGAGGTAACATGTCCGAGGATGAGGTAAGTGTTTGTGGTAGGAGGCAGCACCATCGTCTCCATTGGACCCATGTCCGAGGATGAGGTAACTGTTTGTGGTAGGAGGCAGCACCATCGTCTCCATTGGACCCATGTCCGAGGATGAGGTAACTGTTTGTGGTAGGAGGCAGCACCATCGTCTCCATTGGACCCATGTCCGAGGATGAGGTAACTGTTTGTGGTAGGAGGCAGCACCATCGTCTCCATTGGACCCATGTCCGAGGATGAGGTAACTGTTTGTGGTAGGAGGCAGCACCATCGTCTCCATTGGACCCATGTCCGAGGATGAGGTAACTGTTTGTGGTAGGAGGCAGCACCATCGTCTCCATTGGACCCATGTCCGAGGATGAGGTAACTGTTTGTGGTAGGAGGCAGCACCATCGTCTCCATTGGACCCATGTCCGAGGATGAGGTAACTGTTTGTGGTAGGAGTCAGCACCATCGTCTCCATTGGACCCATGTCCGAGGATGAGATACTGTAACTGTTTGTGGTAGGAGGCAGCACCATCGTCTCCATTGGACCCATGTCCGAGGATGAGGTAACTGTTTGTGGTAGGAGTCAGCACCATCGTCTCCATTGGACCCATGTCCGAGGATGAGGTAACTGTTTGTGGTAGGAGACAGCACCATCGTCTCCATTGGACCCTTTTCCGAGGATGAGGTAAGTGTTTGTGGTAGGAGACAGCACCGGCTGTTCAAGCGTTTTACATCAGAAGGTTCATTCTCTCTTCGCTAAGACGGGTTGCTGGAAACCTGGGCCTGCATTCACGTTCAGATAGTATGAGACTTATCATCATGATATCTTAGAAGTCCTTCTAAAGTAGTAGGATTTAATAGGACTTCAGAAGGACGTATGGTGATAAGTCTCGTACTATGTCATTGTGAATACAGGCCCAGGAGTTGCGGAGGGTCATGTGGCCCTTGGGGAGGGTCCCCACACACCACCTAATCCTTTGGGCTGCAGCTTTGCTCTAAGAGTCTGTGCAACATTAATGCTTTAATGTTTGAGAGTAATAGTCCTTCCCCCCAAAAAGACTCGATTTTCCATTGGTGAAGAAAATAGTGCAACTCTCACCTCTCCTTACTATTGGCCCCAAATTCAAAGTAACGCCATTCCGATGGTAACAGCCATTTGAATTAAGAGTACGCAAGGCATTCATTACCAGCCAAACAATCGGATGTGTTGCTTTGTTTGCAGGCTGAGTGTTGCTACTGGCCCCGGAGCCCCGAGTCTCCCCTGAAGAGAGGATCGTACAGCATCAGCCTCAACAGCTCCAGCACCATGGGACAAGGCCTGAAAAGCTACACCGTCACCCTCAAAAATGCACAGGTCAGTGCTGGCAGTCACTCTGTCAGTCAGTCTGTCAGCCAGACAATCAATCAGTCAGTTAACCAACATGTCAATACGTTAGTCAGCAGTCAATCTTCCCATCAATCAATCAATCATTCCATCAAATCAACCGATTAAACACAGCCTGGTTAACTATGTTGCCATCATGGCCAACACACATGCCAATGCAATCAATCAATCAATCAATCAATCAATCAATCAATCAATCAATCAATCAGTCAAAATCACCTTGCCTACCCTTTCATCGCCACTGTCGCCTCTTGGCACCACAATGATATAACACCCATGTCACTGAAAGGCATCAAATGAGGGTCTGTTATTCAATAACCTTATGTCCTTAATTTTGGGAGGTAATGATAGGCCCTATATTATGCATGTCACAAAGGAATCCCCACTATTGCAGACAAAATCTTTTCTCTACCCAGGTAAGCTTAATGGAAAATTCTGGCTGAAACATGGCTGGCGATGAAAGGGTTAAGGCTGTGTCAGACCGATTGACATAGGCTAGAACACCAAGGCTGCATCAACATGTTGTTATGCTCTGCATTCTTATGCGAGGATTGTTTAGCCATGACAAGTTTCTAGCATAACACCATCAGTCTCCAAAATCCCTCGAAGTCGAAGTGTGGCTGCCCACGTGGCGGGCTAATCAAAAACGGTTGCACACGTAATGTTCTCATCCCTAGCAGGTGCATCTGTACCATAGCAACAAGCATGTTAATACTGTCTGTACGTAATGTTCTCATCCCTAGCAGGTGCATCTGTACCATAGCAACAAGCATGTTAATACTGTCTGTACGTAATGTTCTCATCCCTAGCAGGTGCATCTGTACCATAGCAACAAGCATGTTAATACTGTCTGTACGTAATGTTCTCATCCCTAGCAGGTGCATCTGTACCATAGCAACAAGCATGTTAATACTGTCTGTACGTAATGTTCTCATCCCTAGCAGGTGCATCTGTACCATAGCAACAAGCATGTTAATACTGTCTGTACGTAATGTTCTCATCCCTAGCAGCACCATAACAACAAGCATGTTAATACTGTCTGTACGTAATGTAGCAACAAGCATGTTAATACTGTACCATAGCAACAAGCATGTTAATACTGTCTGTACGTAATGTTCTCATCCCTAGCAGGTGCATCTGTACCATAACAAGCAACTGTCAAGCATGTTACCATAGCAACAAGCATGTTAATACTGTCTGTACGTAATGTTCTCATCCCTAGCAGGTGCATCTGTACCATAACAACAAGCATGTTAATACTGTCTGTACGTAATGTTCTCATCCCTAGCAGGTGCATCTGTACCATAGCAACAAGCATGTTAATACTGTCTGTACGTAATGTTCTCATCCCTAGCAGGTGCATCTGTACCATAGCAACAAGCATGTTAATACTGTCTGTACGTAATGTTCTCATCCCTAGCAGGTGCATCTGTACCATAGCAACAAGCATGTTAATACTGTCTGTACGTAATGTTCTCATCCCTAGCAGGTGCATCTGTACCATAGCAACAAGCATGTTAATACTGTCTGTACGTAATGTTCTCATCCCTAGCAGGTGCATCTGTACCATAACAACAAGCATGTTAATACTGTCTGTACGTAATGTTCTCATCCCTAGCAGGTGCATCTGTACCATAGCAACAAGCATGTTAATACTGTCTGTATCAGCTTCGTTATATTCAGCACATTTATTTCGTTCCTGTGTCTTGTTGAAATGTATTGAAACGTAGTATTTGTTTCTGGAGTGTCCTTTTTTGGCCAATGTGATTTATGTTAGGGTACAGTGTTTAACCCTTGCATTGTACAAGCAGAATAAGTGTCTGGAAGTGTGCGTTTTTGCAGTATTTGATAAACAATGTTATGGGGGGTGCTTGTTTGTCGATAACGACATTATGTAGAAAGCATGAAACATATTTTAAAGCTTTGTGAAAAAGGTAATCGTAAAACCATTTGGTGTTCAATACTGAACAAAAATGAAATGGTAAAATCATGTGGTGTTCAATAAGGAACAAAACGGTAAAATGTGGTGTTCAATACGGAACAAAAAGGCGATGCTACCTATGCTGTTGCTGTCAAAACCCAAAAAGTGGAGATCAGGAACAAAGCTTAGCGTTAGAACCAGACATAGAAAAGCAAATTACCGAGATAACATCTTGGTTACATTTGCATACCTGAACAAAATCAGTTGGTACAGCTTACTTTGAAGCTGATCACATTGATAGGTGACTCCACAGTCATGAAACCATTCCATCACATGTACTTAGTGTGCTATGACCAATACACTGTGTGTCGTTGTGGCAGGAGACCAGAGAGGTTCGAGTGTTGCAGTACGAGGCGTGGAGCGGGGAGGTTGTTGACGATGTGTCTGACCTACTGCTGTTGATGGACACACTGACCACAGGACTGGGAACCCCCACACCCAACCCAGTCCTCATCCAGTGCACGTTAGTGATGGACACAACGATCGTTTATTGTTTATGGAGTACACTGTCGCCATTTTCATGTTCTTAGCAGGACACACACGTAAGACCATCAGCAGGCAATGCTATGTGTGTGGAGCCTACATCTAAAACCGGGTAACATTGGATTTGTTTTTGTTTGCTTAAACAAAATCACACTACTGATTTTCCTCTCAATAAAATACTATTAGAACTTTGAAGTGTAGGTCTTCCCGGGGTAGGCTAAAGCGTATTTTCAATTGTTGCTGTGATGAAAATAATCCCTAGTTAGATAAATGTGTCATATTTACCATTGCACACACTCACAGACTCTCTCTCTGTCAGACAAACCCACAGTTGCGTGCACACACACATACGCACGCGCACGCGCACACACACACACATCACACACACACACACACACACACACACACACACACACACACACACACACACACACACACACGTGACACACACGGCACAGAGCGGGGCGCTGTGTGCTCTGTGGGACGTCATCAGCCGTGTGACGTGTGACGGTGACGCACACGTCTATCACTGTGCGTCACACAACACCGTGCGCACACGAAGCCGTCACTCACACATTGATCATCACTTTTAGTGGAAGCACGTTAAACTGAAGAACAACAACACACATGATATCTAAGGACACAGTATCTGTCTGTCTGTCTGTCTGTCTGTCTGTCTGTCTGTCTGTCTGTCTCTCTCTCTCTCTCTCTCTCTCTCTCTCTCTCTCTCTGTCTCTCTCTCTCTCTCTCTCTCTCTCTCTCTCTCTCTCTCTGGTATCTTCATCATCTTCATCTCTTCATCATTGTGTTGATACCAGTGACGGGGTGGCTCAGAGCGGGGCGCTGTGTGCTCTGTGGGACGTCATCAGCCGTGTGACGTGTGACGGTGACGTGGACGTCTATCTGGCTGTGCGTCACGTCAACTCCGTGCGACCTGAAGCCGTCAGCTCCCTGGTCAGTGTGTGTGCGTGAGAGTGTGCAACTGTGGGGTTGTCAACCAGAGAGAGAGAGAGAGAGAGAGAGAGAGAGAGAGAGAGAGAGA
>JAGGCT020002938.1:15000-17500 GCA_017654935.2 Phymorhynchus buccinoides | reverse complement strand
TGGCATCACTAAAGTGTGCTCAATAATGAATAGAAAATCACACCTTAAATACTGGCATCACTAAAGTGTGCTCAATAATGAATATAAAATCACACCTTAAATACTGGCATCACTAAAGTGTGCTCAATAATGAATATAAAATCACACCTTAAATACTGGCATCACTAAAGTGTGCTCAATAATGAATAGAAAATCACACCTTAAATACTGGCATCACTAAAGTGTGCTCAATAATGAATATAAAATCACACCTTAAATACACACTAAAGTTGCTCAATAATGAATGGAAAATCACACCTTAAATACTGGCATCACTAAAGTGTGCTCAATAATGAATAGAAAATCACACCTTAAATACTGGCATCACTAATTAATAAAAGTGTCAATAATGAATATAAAATCACAAAATACTGGCATCACTAAAGTGTGCTCAATAATGAATAGAAAATCACACCTTAAATACTGGCAGTGTGCTCATCAATAAAGTGTGTGCTCAATAATGAATAGAAAATCACACCTTAAATACTGAGATAAATAATAATGAATGAAAATCACATTTAAATACTGAGAAGTGTGCTCAATAATGAATGGAAAATCACACCTTAAATACTGAGATTAATAAAGTGTGCTCAATGATGAATGGAAAATCACCTACAGTAGGTTATTAGCCCATATAATGATTTTCTTAATATGTTACTTGTGCCATATACTTCGCTGCATAATAAACATTGGTTCTTTTCTATGCTATTGTGATGTATTTTAATAGTTTTGTTTGTCAGTAAAATAATTTAGTACTGCTGTTTCAATTTGTATAAAACTTAATAATGTCCATGAATAGATGTAGTTGGTTTTGTACGAGTTTCTAACATTATTCTATGATCAACTGATCATAAAGAAAGAAGAAACAAATCCGCATAATAAAATGATAACTGCCGTTCTGGTTTTAGTATACAATCATACATTATGAATTATTTCCATAAAGCCCCAAAAAGAAAAGAGCGATGTTCTACTTGCCTGTATATAGGCCTATATGTATCAAAATAGGCCATCATCTGTGATGCGTTTTCACTGCCTATACTGAACTCCAAGAACACAATTCCAATACGATATTTCTGGTAGTCTGTGCTACTTCCAGATTTATCGCTTGGAACCAGTGGTTTATTCAGATCATAAAGTATTATGTACGAAGTCGGATATTGTGCACAGTAAGAACATACCCTTCACATTCCCCACCCGTGTTTTTAAGATGCTTAAAATCAATTGTCAACCATGCTTTTGTAAGCCCTAATTGCTGTTCTCGATAATCTTTTGTATTATTTTATTTCACGTCCACCCTCTTTAACATAGGACTTTGCGTGTAATTATGATTCTGCGTAATTGTGTTCCAAACACTCTTGGTGATCTGATTTTGTTTTTCTATTTATTTTAATATTCTACATAATATATTTAATGAAACATGCCCCCTCTGTGTATTTTTATTCTATGTGGGAACGCTGTGTGTACATGCGTGAGTGCGCGTATGTGCATGCACTCGTTAAAGTGTGTGTGTGTGTGTGTGTGTGTACATGTGTGTGTGTGTGTGTGTGTGGTGTGTGTGTGCCATGTGTGTGTGTGTGTGTGTGTGTGTGTGTGTGTGTGTGTGTGTGTGTGTGTGTGTGTGTGTGTGTGTGTGTGTGTGTGTGTGTGTGTGTGTGTGTGTGTGTGTGTGTGTGTGTGTGTGTGTGTGTGTGTGTGTGTGTGTGTGTGTGTGTGTGTGTGTGTGTGTGTGTGTGTGTGTGTGTGTGTGTGTGTGTGTGTGTGTGTGTGTGCGATTTCATTAAAATGCATTTCCTACTCATTTTGCTGCATAATGATTGTTATGTACTATTTTAATCTTTTATTCTTTTCTTAGTTTGTCTTGAGCATTTTTTTTCTGATAGAAGCTTTTTTTTTCAAATAATGACTAGGTAAGTGCGAAAGGGGGCATAAATAACATTGTCATTTAGCCTACATTTCAAACATAGGTTACCAATATCGAGTGTTTTCATACATATTTATATTGTAATATTTATATGAAGATGCATTTTATTTATGCTGTTAATGTACGCAAAATTATATTATATATAGTTTATATATTAAGTGACTGTGCATGGGGAAAACAGACATGGAATTTTGGATTTAAGATTGTTCACGGTGGAGCAAACATTCCTTGTTAATACACAGAAAACCGAATTGAGTTATCTTGTCCAGTTTTTATTTTATAATTATTTGAAGTTTGGCATTCGAAATAGATAATTGGGCATAGAAGATACAACTTTGCCTCTTTGTTTCTATTGACTTGATTTAGAAAACAATCAAATAAACAAAGAAATCATTCAAAATTGTCTTTTATGTTGTTGATACTGGTAGAACACATAAAAATAGACATAAATATGCCCTAAATAGAAAATTGATATTTTGGGGGTTGTTGACTATTTTTGGCTTTTGCTAAAAACATTCTGAGCGACTTATGTAGGTTTTT
>JAGGCT020002938.1:7500-12500 GCA_017654935.2 Phymorhynchus buccinoides | reverse complement strand
TATTTGCACGTGATCTGGCGGGTCTTTAAAACATAGTTTACAAACGTGTACCCATTATCTCACATCTAAAACATCCCGAGTTATATCCCCTACCCTGAGTTGAAACATAGACCCTACCAGAACCATCAAACCAACGACCTCCCCCCCCCCCCCCCCCCTCTCTCTCCCAACGCCCCTTGTCCCTCCCTCCAAACCCACATCCCCCTCTTCTTTCGCACATATACAATGCTATGTAAACTACAATGATCTAAAATGATGCATCACATTCTGGCGGGCTGGGCGAATCTTTGTTTATAGTGGTGATGCCTTGCCCAGGGTACATCCCCACTCTCTCGGCCAAAGGGATTTGAGGACACAGCTGGCGTTGAGGAAGGTCGCCAAAGGCCAGCCCATCCCTTTGGCTGCAGCAGCAGAGCCGGCGCAAGGACCCCCCTCGTTCGAGAGTCACAGTCTTCCGCAAGAGACTAAACTGTATCATGATGTTTCATTAACAACAGCATAGGCCCATTAAAACGATGATACTACTACTACTACTACTACTACTACTACTACTACTACTACTACTACTACTACTACTACTACTACTACTACTACTACCATTATACTAATCTTACTCCTACCCCTAACCAACAGAACCACTCAGAAATCAGGGATGGACAAGGAACCCGGTGAAGGAGGAAGGCTGGAACCAGAAGGAACTGTTCAGAGCGCTCTGCAGCCACACCCGCTGGCCGGCTTCTAAAGCCACCGTGGCCTGCAGTGACCCTGCGGCAGTCAGATCGTCACTGGCCACCCATACGTAGCCCAGTTCTCCATTCCCCAGAAGACCCCCGTGGCTGTCCACCCTCAGGGATAAGGCGGCGTCCTTGTGGGACGTGGTGGTCTGAGTGCTGGCCGCGAAGAAGTAGGTGCCGTGGTAAGGAGCCGTGAACACTCCCGTGGTGCCGTTGTAAGCGCGTCCTTGGTTATGCTGCACCTGACTCATGACTACCACGGAGCCCTTGGGGAGCTCCAGGCTGTGGCTCATCCTGGCGTGGAAGCTCACTGCTTTCTGGGACTGGGCTGAAAGAAAAAGATAACACGATGAGACATTGCGTCTGTGTGAGCGAGTACTGTATAAAAGGGGTGACCAGTCCATGGGCGAACTGATATACTTATGATATCTGTATTGTTAAAAAGTCGGGACATTACTGGTGTTGCACTACCTCCGGGCATTGCCTTCAGGATCGTTCCCACCATATATCTTCTAATGTCCCATAAGTATGTGTCTGTTCCAGACAGGAGGACGTTAAACAAATTTTTTTAAATTTATTTCTTGGAGAACTGATACACTTTAACTGGTATTGCAGTACCTCCAGGATCTGCTCCAAGCACTGAATGATGGTTGTGGTGGTTGGTTGATGGTTCGTCTCACATGTACCTCCAGGATCTGCTCCAAGCACTGAATGATGGTTGTGGTGGTTGGTTGATGGTTCGTCTCACATGTACCTCCAGGATCTGCTCAAAGCACTGAATGATGGCTGTGGTGGTTGGTTGATGGTTCGTCTCACATGTACCTCCATGACCTGCTCAAAGCACTGAATGATGGTTGTGGTGGTTGGTTGATGGTTCGTCTCACATGTACCTCCAGGATCTGCCTCGATCACTGAATGATGGTTGTGGTGGTTGGTTGATGGTTCGTCTCACATGTACCTCCAGGATCTGATCTAAGCACTGAATGATGGTAGTGGTGGATGGTTGATGGTTCGTCTCACATGTACCTCCAGGATCTGCTCTAAGCATTGAATGATGGTTGTGGTCGTTTGGTTGATGGTTCGTCTCACATGTACCTCCAGGATCTGCTCTAAGCACTGAATGATGGTTGTGGTGGTTGGTTGATGGTTCGTCTCACATGTACCTCCAGGATCTGCTCTAAGCATTGATTGATGGTTGTGGTGGTTGGTTGATGGTTCGTCTCACATGTACCTCCAGGATCTGCTCCAAGCACTGAATGATGGTTGTGGTGGTTGGTTGATGGTTCGTCTTACATGTACCTCCAGATCTGCTCTAAGCATTGAATGATGGTTGTGGTGGTTGGTTGATGGTTCGTCTCACATGTACCTCCAGGATCTGCTCCAAGCACTGAATGATGGTTGTGGTGGTTGGTTGATGGTTCGTCTCACATGTACCTCCAGGATCTGCTCCAAGCATTGATTGATGGTTGTGGTGGTTGGTTGATGGTTCGTCTCACATGTACCTCCAGGACCAGCTCAAAGCACTGAATGATGGTTGTGGTGGTTGGTTGATGGTTCGTCTCACATGTACCTCCAGGATCTGCTCAAAGCACTGAATGATGGTTGTGGTCGTTGGTTGATGGTTCGTCTTACATGTACCACCAGGATCTGCTCCAAACACTGAATGATGGTTGTGGGGGTTGGTTGATGGTTCGACTACTACTACTGCTGCTGCTGCTGCTGCTACTACTACTACTACTACTACTACTACTACTACTGCTGCTGCTGCTGCTGCTGCTGCTGCTGCTGCTGCTGCTGCTGCTACTACTACTGCTGCTGCTGCTGCTGCTGCTGCTGCTGCTGCTGCTGGCTACTACTACTACTACTACTACTACTACTACTACTACTACTACTGCTGCTGCTGCTGCTGCTGCTGCTGCTGCTGCTGCTGCTGCTGCTGCTGCTGCTACTACTACTACTACTACTACTACTGCTGCTGCTGTTGCTGCTGCATATTATTTCAAAATATAATTTCGATGAAACAATGTCTATGTTGATTTTATGCACGAAAAGTAATTTTGATAGGCCTGTCGCCTTATGAAAGTGTTTTTTTTTCTTCCTAACTTAGGCATTTCTCTGTGAATAAATATGTTAAGGCTAACATTCGGGCACTGTATCCCGTTTTATCAAAAAACGGTTGTGTGGAGCTAGATGCCAATGTAGTGCTAGGGTATGATGTTTCTTTTCAAATAGATGGATTTATCACGAGAAGCTCTATTAACTGTCAGCTTAACATTATTTCGAAACACACACACACACACACACATACACACACACACACGCGCGCGCGCGCGCGCACACACACACACACGCACACACGCGCACACACACACACGCACACGCGCACGCACACACACGCACACAACAACAACAACAACATCAACAACAACAACAACTACAAACATACAGTATTTATACGGCGCTGAATCTTAATAGAAATCAAATTAAAGCGCACACACACGTTAACATCCATAACGCATTCAAACACAAATGCAATACAAAGCGAACACACACGTTCGACGTCAATGGTATACAGCAGAAACAGACCTAAAGGCAAGAGAGAGAAGAAGAGAAAGAGAGTGGAGCCTCAATGACGGGGGAACAGGTGGGTTTTGAGGTTAGATTTGAAGGCTGAGAGGGTCGGTCGCTGACGGAGGGAAAGAGGAAGTTTGTTCCAAGATGTCGGTCCTGAGACAGCAAAAGAGCGCCGACCAACAGTTGAAAACTTATACCTAGGGATCTGGAGAGAAAGAGGGTCAGAAACTGAACATAAAGTGCGAGCTGGCGTATAGATGGAAATATTGTCGCAGAGGTAAGATGGAGCAGCTTTATGTATAGATTTATAGCAAAGGGTGTTTAATCTATACTCAATTCTGTCTGCGACAGGAAGCCAGTGCAAAGAACGGAGAAAAGGGCTGACGTGATCGAACTTTTTCTTCCTAAGGACAAGACGAGAGAACACACACACACACACACATATATATATATATATATATATACATATACGCAGGCACGCAGGCACGCACGCACGCAAGCACGCACGCACGCACGCACGCACACGCACACGCACACGCACACGCACACGCACACGCACAACTAAACAAAACAAAACATGTACGGGTCTTGACGAGTCTTGAACTTGCTTACATTTACGATTTTACATACGATTACATTTACGATTTTGCTTTCTGATTTGATATAGACTAATCATTAAGATAGTTGCATTAAATAAACTTTATTAGTTGACTCATCTATATAGTTTGCCGTAGCAGAATTGGGCTTACGGATGTGATTCCACTCACTTCCATCATCATCATCATCATCATCTTCTTCTTCTTCTTCTTCTTCGATCTCACTGGCAATCTCCTGTCATATGAGAGCAGATGTATCACGCTGCCGTTATGCGCCTAAGAAATAGTAAAGCCCAGCTTGTCCGTCTTCGGATGGAAAACAAATACTTGCAAGAATGTATCGAACAAAGGCAGGAGTATGGACCAGTAAGGAAGAAATAATTATAGTAGATGACAGTAAGCAAAAGGAAATGGCGGAGTCACAGAGAAGGACATAATAAAAGAGAATGATAGAAGCACATAACTTCCAGAAGGTGGGGGAACTAATACGAAAGACAACTCAGTATCCCCAAGGTGGAAACTGACCTTTCAAGTGATTCACTTCAGTCGTCAGCTCATTATTCTGTTTCTCCAGAGCTGTGTTGTTCTTTCTCAGCACAGACTGTTCTCCCTCAAGGAGAGTCATCCGGGCTTCCAGCTGGTCCAACGTCAGAGTGGCCTCCCCTGTCTCGTTGCCATGGATACAGGCCAGCGCGCGAGGCACCGTACAGTTGTAGACGCCCCCTAGCGGAGGGTTTGGCAGCTGCAGGAGAAAGTTGCCGTCCTTGAAGACGGTGCTGTTCTTCTGGACGCCTGATGGAGTCTGAAGAGAGAGAGAGAGAGAGAGAGAGAGAGAGAGAGAGAGAGAGAGAGAGAGAGAGAGAGAGAGAGAAGAGAGAGAGAGAGAGAGAGAGAGAGAGAGAGAGAGAGAGAGAGAGAGAGAGAGAGAGAGAGAGAGAGAGAGAGACGTTGGTTGAGGAAGTGAAAAAGCATCCTTAACCCTTTCGCCGCCAGCCATTTTTCAGGCTAAAAATACCATTAAACTTAGCTGAGTAGAGCATAAAACCATCTGCAATATTGGGAATTCCTCTGACATATATAACATTAGGCCTATCCT
>JAGGCT020002938.1:0-2500 GCA_017654935.2 Phymorhynchus buccinoides | reverse complement strand
ACATGTACAGAAACACACATGTACAGAAACATTAAGATCACATGCATGTCACTGTGTTGCTATGGAGAAAGAGTGAACAAGTCCGACATGTACAGAAACATTAAGATCACATGCATGTCACTGTGTTGCCATGGAGAAAGAGTGAACAATGTACACATGTACAGAAACATTAAGATCACATGCATGTCACTGTGTTGCCATGGAGAAAGAGTGAACAATGTACACATGTACAGAAACATTAAGATCACATGCATGTCACTGTGTTGCCATGGAGAAAGAGTGAACAATGTTCACATGTACAGAAACATTAAGATCACATGCATGTCACTGTGTTGCCATGGAGAAAGAGTGAACAATGTACACATGTACAGAAACATTAAGATCACATGCATGTCACTGTGTTGCTATGGAGAAAGAGTGAACAATGTACACATGTACAGAAACATTAAGATCACATGCATGTCACTGTGTTGCCATGGAGAAAGAGTGAACAATGTACACATGTACAGAAACATTAAGATCACATGCATGTCACTGTGTTGCCATGGAGAAAGAGTGAACAACATGTAAACACATGCATACAGAAACATTAAGATCACATGTGCATGTCACTGTGTTGCTATGGAGAAAGAGTGAACAATGTACAGAAACATTACATGTACAGAAACATTAAGATCACATGCATGTCACTGTGTTGCTATGGAGAAAGAGTGAACAAGTCCCACATGTACAGAAACATTAAGATCACATGCATGTCACTGTGTTGCCATGGAGAAAGAGTGAACAAGTCCCACATGTACAGAAACATTAAGATCACATGCATGTCACTGTGTTGCCATGGAGAAAGAGTGAACAATGTTCACATGTACAGAAACATTAAGATCACATGCATGTCACTGTGTTGCCATGGAGAAAGAGTGAACAATGTTCCACATGTACAGAAACATTAAGATCACATGCATGTCACTGTGTTGCCATGGAGAAAGAGTGAACAATGTTCACATGTACAGAAACATTAAGATCACATGCATGTCACTGTGTTGCTATGGAGAAAGAGTGAACAAGTTCACATGTACAGAAACATTAAGATCACATGCATGTCACTGTGTTGCCATGGAGAAAGAGTGAACAATGTACACATGTACAGAAACATTAAGATCACATGCATGTCACTGTGTTGCCATGGAGAAAGAGTGAACAATGTCCACATGTACAGAAACATTAAGATCACATGCATAAGTGTTGCACAAGTTCACATGTACATGTACAGAAACATTAAGATCACATGCATGTCACTGTGTTGCTATGGAGAAAGAGTGAACAATGTACACATGTACAGAAACATTAAGATCACATGCATGTCACTGTGTTGCCATGGAGAAAGAGTGAACAATGTACACATGTACAGAAACATTAAGATCACATGCATGTCACATGAGAACATTAAGATTAAGATCACATGCATGTCACTGTGTTGCTATGGAGAAAGAGTGAACAATGTCCACATGTACAGAAACATTAAGATCACATGCATGTCACTGTGTTGCCATGGAGAAAGAGTGAACAATGTTCACATGTACAGAAACATTAAGATCACATGCATGTCACTGTGTTGCTATGGAGAAAGAGTGAACAATGTTCACATGTACAGAAACATTAAGATCACATGCATGTCACTGTGTTGCTATGGAGAAAGAGTGAACAAGTGTCACATGACAGAAACATTAAGATCACATGCATGTCACTGTGTTGCCATGGAGAAAGAGTGAACAAGTCCCACATGTACAGAAACATTAAGATCACATGCATGTCACTGTGTTGCTATGGAGAAAGAGTGAACAATGTTCACATGTACAGAAACATTAAGATCACATGCATGTCACTGTGTTGCTATGAGAAAGAGTGAACAAGTGTACACATGTACAGAAACATTAAGATCACAGTGAACAATGTCATGTGTTGCCATGAGAAAGAGTGAACAATGTCCACATGTACAGAAACATTAAGATCACATGCATGTCACTGTGTTGCCATGGAGAAAGAGTGAACAATGTCCACATGTACAGAAACATTAAGATCACATGCATGTCACTGTGTTGCTATGGAGAAAGAGTGAACAAGTCCCACATGTACAGAAACATTAAGATCACACATGTCACATGAGAAAGAGTAAGTCCATGTACAGAAACATTAAGATCACATGCATGTCACTGTGTTGCCATGGAGAAAGAGTGAACAATGTACACATGTACAGAAACATTAAGATCACATGCATGTCACTGTGTTGCTATGGAGAAAGAGTGAACAATGTACACATGTACAGAAACATTAAGATCACATGCATGTCACTGTGTTGCTATGGAGAAAGAGTGAACAATGTCACACATGTACAGAAACATTAAGATCACATGCATGTCACTGTGTTGCCATGGAGAAAGAGTGAACAATGTACACATGTACAGAAACATTAAGATCACATGCATGTCACTGTGTTGCTATG
>JAGGCT020002937.1:7500-31667 GCA_017654935.2 Phymorhynchus buccinoides | reverse complement strand
CACAATACCTGAACAATCTACTTACACAAGCCTCGCATCGCTATGGTTCAAGTAACTATATTCTACCACACACGAGAATAGATACATTCAAGTCAAGTTTTACTTTCTGGGGTTCCTCCATATGGAATTCCCTTCAGTCCGACATTAGATTATGCTCCTCTATCTCAACCTTCAAAACGAGTCTCCGAGAGACACTTACATTCGACCCTCCATGATTTTGTTTTCTTATTATTTTTCTCTTTTTGTTTTTCTTCATATATCCCGATACGCTATATTGCTAATTACGATGTCATGTATTTCACATCACTCTGTTTGTTTACTATTTTCCAACAATGTGCTAAAATCAATGTTTAAATTGTCTGCACTTTATTGCTAATTGCTACCGGTTTTATACCATAGCCTGCATTAGTTTGCCCTGTTCTAAAATGTATAGCTCTTTTATACGTGCTTCAACATTATCTGTGTGTATGTGCATGTATTCTTGCGTGTGCCGCGCGCACGTGCAGGTGTGTGCGTGTATGGTTACACGCATGTATGCCCGCACAAGTATTAACAATTATACATGTGCGTATGTAATTCTACAAATTCAACCTGTATTTCAACCTGTCTTTATCACAATACCTGCTTTGCTACCTTTATGTTTAATTATGTATGTGTAATTTTATGCCTTGCCATGTTTGTATTCTATGTTCGTATATGTACAAAGGTGCTACCTTTATGTTCAAATTTGTATGTGTAATAATATCATGCCTTGCCTTTGTAGTGGTGTGCAGTAATGGGAAGCAACTCACCTCGCTTTAATTTTGCTGTGAAGAGTTATTGCCGTTTGTTGTGACGTCAAAATCGTATGTGATCCGAATGAATGCGTCTAATGAATGAAAGAATAAAAACAACTTATAGATGAGAGGTACAGTTTTAAAATTATAATATAGTTTAGTTTTAGTTGTTCAAATTTTATTGTTGGGAATGCTTTCTGGCAGTTCATTATAATTGCAATCTAGATCTAGGCATGTGTATAGCCTGGACTCTAGGCAACGATAACCATAGACATTTAATATTAAATCAAAACTGTGTATTATTGGCTCTAGGCCTACAATTTTAGAACATGATTGGATACAGACCAGGGTTGCAGTGCGTTAGTGCCCGTATCTATGTAGGCTACAAGATAATGTATTGTAGCAACGATATGTTGAATGATAGATCTAGTTGTAGCTACACATGGTCTGATAGATGGTCAGGTCAGGTAGATTAAGACAACTAGGCCTCGCGGCCTCTCAAGCGTCTTTTCTTTCTTTTCTTTTTTTTGAGTTGGCACAGCTGTGACGGTTTTAGTAGACTATTACTATTAGTCATACTGGTATTTTAATTTACTAAGGTTTGAGTCATAGTTTGAGTTACTGTCATCCCTGTTCAGTGCCTATATGACACTGGACTGTCATGCGACGCCATCGTCTGCGGATCCTTGGTCCCCGCATCAGCATACACGGGAGACTTCATCTCTCTGCAGGGCCCTGATGCTTCAATCCCCCCATCCACTTTGCCAGTCGCCATAATCAATGTCGACACCAGATTTGTTAAGGGACCCATCAAGGCAGTGATCATGGACAGTCCTGTCTATGACCTCATACTGGGATCACAGTATGTGTTTTTAGGGCACCCCTCTCAACCTGCCCTAGTTTCAGCAGCATTCCCTTCTCCCCAATCCACAAACCAACTCCCTCCCTCCTTCCCAAAGAGCAAATCTCCCTCAGCGGGGAAGAAACCTCTCAACGCGGCAAACCGAATTGCCGCGCAAGCCAATCCAGATTGTCCCAAGTCCCCAAGTCCGCCACAACTTGGAAAATCCTTCCCAAGGAATGTCCGCCACACGACCCAAGACCACTCGCCACCGGTACCTCAGGTGAAAGGCAGCACTGGACCTGCAAACACCCACCGAAGGTACTATCGGGACAGGCCGCCGCACATCCAGCAGTCACCTACCCCTCCCTTTCAGCGAGTGGCTGTCGACTTGGTCGGGCCTCTACCTCAACGGAAGAAGAAATTCCGGTACATAGTCACCGTGGTCGACATATGTACCATGAAGTGCGATGCCGCCCCAATCTCCTCACTTGATGCTAGCCAGGTAGCCGCGGCACTCAAAGCCATTTTCGCCCGAATCGGCCTACCAAACCACATCATCAGCACCGATGAATCCAGGCTCAAGGGGAAACTCAGGCAAGAGGTGTTTGCTATCCTGCAATCAACCTTGGGACAGCTCAACACAGAATTGCCACACCAACCTCAGTCGGAATCCATTCAACTGATCTCCATCCCACCTGCTCCTTTGAACTCTGTGCTGCGACAAGACGTTCCACCATTCCAACCGACCCAGTCTCACCACTAATTTGTCCCTGTCGCCCAAGTCGAAAGTGGAGTCGGCGTTCCACAAGAAGATTCCGGTACCAGAATCTTTTCTTCAGGGGGCCTCTGTGACAATGTATCACGCACGACCCCTCTTTCTTTATCTACACCCCCCATCCCCCTCCCCTTTCTTTTCTCGGGCCGCCACTTTAATTACCATTCAACATCAAACAGACGCCGATTAAGGCATTTATCTCTTTGAAGCCCGATCTCCCTTCCCATCATGAGAAAGTGACCCCCACAGTCGGCGCCCTTTAAAGACAACTCTTCGTTTCCCGATCCAGGAATGTCGGCATGTGATAATGATATAACCGGCGTGTGATTGTTCTGTACTAGTATGCATAATACTAGGACATCATCTTGTGACTTGTCGACTGCTATAAACCAATCACAAGGTCTCGTTGTTTGAAAGTGAAGGGGAAAATTTGAGTAGTGAGGAAAGTTAGCCTACACATACTTTCACACAAGACGCTGAAACCTGGCTGGAGCAACATTGCAGACTCAACCTCTCTCCCAGCCAGTCATAATAGCCCAACTAGTGAGTATTATTGACGGCTGGTGATTGAGATTTGTTTTGTCTGATCCTATTTTTGATCTAGATCCTATGTTCAATGATGAATAAGGAGTAGATATGTTATTGAAAAGAAGTGGTAAACATTCTGTTCTATTTATGTGCACTGATTATTTGTGTGTGTATGTTTTTGACTTTAACTCTTTTGGTACCAGAGCCAGATTTTATGCCTACTAACCCTTTTGTATATTTTTAGTAGGAAGCCTGTGGGTTGCAATCTTGCACTTTATGATACCATTCCTTTCCAGGTGTTGGATGGAGAGTGATGTTGGCTTGATCATAGACTTTGATCTAGCCGGGTACTGAATAATATAAGTGGATTCATGTACACCTTTTATGTTTTACTGATCTCAGTTTGTTAACTGAAATTCAGATTATGTGTTCTTAGTGCTATTGTACAAGGGCAGCCTTCTAGCCGGTTGGGATCCACTAATTCCCTGCCGACTGAAGCCCCTTGTCTCTAAGCCATAGATACCTACATCCACCTTCTCCTGTGATTGTCAGCAGGGCATCGTGGGCAGGAAGATCATCCCTGACTCACAAGCACCAAGACGGGAACGCCGCCAAGACGCCCCGCACCCAGAATCCGCGAGGAGACCACGCCTGAACCGTGCCATCCCGCGACGCCGTAACCGGAACGACTGGGAGCTACTCTCACCTGACGAGCAAGCCCAGCCAACCCAGCACTCGCCGATCCCTACGGAGGAACTTCAGCACAGCCATGAGCTAAGTCAATACGACAGTGCCAAAGAACACTAACTGGAAACCAGGACACTTAGTGACCCTTCTCGCTTGGGGCTAACCTTCTAGAAAGACAAAAGTCTTGTAAATCCTTTCGGATTTCATTGTTTTTTTTCATTCATGTTTTGTTTTGGCGCCATTGAGCTGCTTTATTATTATTGTTGCATAATCTTATGCAGATTTTGTGAGTAAATAAAATACAAGTGTCAAATAATTCTGAACCCTTTGGTCAGACTGATGAGAGTGGGAGTCTTGTAATTTCATGTTAAACCCTACTTCTCTCTGTCTGCCATTAAGAGCAAATCAACCACTTGTATTTCTTACAATCATACGAGCCAGAACCCGGGCACAAATATAAATTTATTAGATGAAAACGGGCCGGGAAAGTTGCTCACCTCCCATACCCTAGAGAAGTGGGCTAAAGGCAAATTTTCAACACACTAAAAGTCATCCCTAGAGACTTAGCCTTTTAACCCATTACCTCGTCACAATGGATTCCAAATTTGGTTCCAATACTCCAGATGTGGTCTAACCAAACTTTTATATAAATTAATAAACACATTATTATTTAGTCCTGTCGTTGTCTTGGAAATTTTAGAATATGGTAGCAATGTGTAGGTTGCATGGAGATTGATAAAATGTTGTAGTTGTTACCATACATTTCCAAGACAGCAGGAAATAGGCTTTTAATCTATGTAAGCTCAGGCATGAACAAGTTGGGGTTCTGTTGTTGTTGAGACAAGAGACGAATTATAATAATGCTGAACTGACGCTTGTCTGCAGACTCAAAAGGAGAGCATCTTTTCTGCCTGTTTCTTTCTTTGTCTGTTCTTCTTTTTTCTGTCTTGTAGGACACGGTGCCAGACACACGAAGATTCGGTTTAAACAATGCACAGTCTGGCACACCGTGTCCTGTCAGGATTTGGGCTCGGCTTAAGATTCGATTAATACTACTGAAGTGGGAACAAATCTCATTGCATTAGTAGACTGGCCCAGCCAAATCCTGACACTCTTATTTCCCTCTTTCCGACTCTATGTAGCAGATCCTCGATCCTCTCCCTCTCTCCTCCTCCCTTCTACAACATGTTTGTATTCTATGTTCGTATATGTACCAAGGACAGACTGGAAGACTAGGCGTTGCCTAAAATCTTTATCCTTGAAAAATAAAGTTAAAGTTTTCAAAGTTTTCAAGTTTTTCAAGTTCTCTCTCTCTCTCTCTCTCTCTCTCTCTCTCTCTCTCTCTCTCTCTCTCTCTCTCTCTCTCTCTCTCTCTCTCTCTCTCTCTCTCTCCCTCCCTCCTCCACTCTCTCTCTCCCCGTACCCTCTCTCTCCCTTCCTCCATCTCCCCCATCTCCCCTCATTCTATCTCCCCTCACTCAATCCCCTCACTCACTCAATCTCTCCCCTCTCTCTTTCAAGGTGGGGGAACTATTTGTACGGAAGACCCCCCGCTCCGGTATCTCCACGGGGACACACACATTCATAGGCTTCCATACACACACACGCGTATGTTCGCATGCGCGCGCGCGCACGCACACACACACACACACACACACACACACACACACACACACACACACACACACACACACACACACACACTGCTATTCAGTATGTCATTGATGTTCCATTTAACTTCTATGGTGTTCTTAAAATACTTATTCATGCTTTAGTATCAAGTGGTATCACAGTTGATTTGTTGGATTCCATTTCATTGTTCGATTTCTGGAAATCAATGGGCTGATCGTACTGCTCGAGCAGGAACAAACACATTTGTCAATTTGACGAATATTCACATTCCCTGGAGCTTGTATGAAGGGTATTCTCTCTTACAAAGAGCTTCTTTTGAACATTTTTTATAACATCTCCAAAGAATCTATTCTTTCCAAAATACATAAACCTGAATCTTCCATAAAGTATACTCTAAACTCCCGATCCCGGAATTTAAAAAAAAGACTTTACAGACTTAAGCTAAATGCTTTTAGAACTAAATTCATTATTTTAAAAAACATGTGAATGTGTGTGTGTGTGCTGCCGTTGATAACTGTACAACAACACATATTATTGCCCTTATTTCGACTTCGCCCTATCAGAATTTAGAAAAGATGAACCCAAATGTATATTCCGCAATGCCGCAGCTCTTTGAATGTTGTCCAAAATGTAATGTTAAGTCCAATGGCTCGTTTCTATATACTTTTTGTCATTTGAACTTTGTAAGTATTTTTCATGTTGGATAATTATTTTCTGTTTTTAGCTCTTATATTTTCTGTTCTTAGTTCTTATTCAGTATTCCCCTTCATGTTTCACACACACACACACACACACACACACACACACACACACACACACACACACACACACACACACACACACACACACACACACACACACACACACACACACACGAACGCGCGCGCGCATAGAGTCACTCACGCACAACCAGCCACACATATATTTCCAACCTAAGCAATCAGCCAAGTTGCACATCCGTGTCTGCTCGGACGATTCCTGGCAAGGCTGGCCCCCATTGGTCGGTTCAGGTTGGTCACATGACCGGTCACGTGACTGAGTGCCGGTGCCACAGGTAGCGGAGCAGCCAGACCACCGGCTCCAGGACCCCCACCCCCCGTCCTCTGCACACAGCCAGAGGCAACAGTGGACATGGTTAACGTCAACCAGGAAAGGAGCAGCCAGACCAGCGGCTCCAGGACCCCCACCCCCCGTCCTCTGCACACAGCCAGAGGCAACAGTGGACATGGTTAACGTCAACCAGGAAAGGAGCAGCCAAACCAGCGGCTCCAGGACCCCCACCCCCCGTCCTCTGCACAGGGCACGAGGCAATAGTGGGCATGAGGCAATAGTGGGCACGAGGCAATAGGGCCTAATGGTCAATATCCAAGAGCAGGGTTGGTTCTTACTTTCGCCTGGTTTGTTTCCAGGCCTCGCCAGAAGCTTTGTCGATCTTGTATTTTAACACACCCACACACCCCACCTGAAATTTTCGCAGAGCCACTTTTCACTGAGAAAATGCATTCTGCGTTTTCCTGGAAAGGGATAGGGGTTATGACACATTTTGTCGCCGATCACATTTTGTCGCCGGCGACAAAATGTGACGTACTACAAGTCACATTTTTTCGCCAAAAATCACATTTTGTCGCTAGCGTCAAAATGTGACAAAATTCACACCTCCGGAAGGGTCCGTAAAAGCGACAAAATGTGACATTTTGTCGTCACAACTCTTGGCTTTTGTTAGTCTGTCAACGTGTTTGGAGTGTTATAGTCCCCCACCCGCCCCCACCCCCACTTTCCTATAAGCACCAACACATACTCTCTCATTATCTCTCACCACTCAGTGTTTCTCTCTCTCTCTCTCCAGCTCACTCTCACTCTCACAACTCTCTCTCTCTCTCTCACACTCTCTCTCACTCACTCTACAAACTCTCTCTCTCTCTCTCTCTCTCTCTCCTCCCTCTCCTACTCTCTGCTCTCTCTCTCTCTCTCTCTCTCTCTCCACTCTCACTCTCTCTCTCGCTCTCACTCACGCAAACAAGCATGCGCGTTCACTTAGACCCCCACGCCACCCCCACCCCACACACCCACACACACACACATGCATACACTCACACACAAATTAAACAAATTAATTTTTTGATGTGGTTGACTGACCAGTGGTCATTTTGGCCTATTTTGACTGTTTGACTGCAAATTAGTGTATTAGGAGTTCAAATGAACAATTTTTGATGTGGTTGACCAGTGGTCAGTGTCACACTGATGTGGTTGACCAGTGGTCAGTGTCACTGACCAGTGGTCACTTTGGCCTATTTTCACTGTTTGACTGCAAATGAGTGTATTAGGAGTTCAAATGAACAATTTTTTCTATGTTGTTGACCAGTGGTCAGTGACACTGAGCAGTGGTCATTGTGGCCTTATTTTCACTCTTTGATCGCAAATTAGTGTATTAGGAGTTCAAATGAACAATTTTTGATGTGGTTGACCGGTGGTCAGTGTCACTGACCAGTGGTCATTTTGGCCTATTTTCACTCTTTGATCGCAAATTAGTGTATTAAGAGTTGAAATGAACAAGGTTTGATGTGGTTGACCAGTGGTCAGTAGTGGTCACCTACACTGACCACTGGTCAACCACATCAAACCCACACATTTGAACTCCCAATACACTAATTTGCAGTCAAACAGTGAAAACAGGCCCACATGACCACTGGTCAGTGACACTGACCACTGGTCAACCACATCAAAAATTGTTCATTTGAACTCCTAATACACTAATTTACGATCAAAGAGTGAAAATGGTGAACTTAACAATGGTGAACTTGAATTGGTAGTTTAAATTGAGTACAAAAAAAGGGAAACCATTTTGAGACAATGACAATTTTTCAGAATAAACCCAATTTTAAGGAAGAACAAACAAACAAAAAACCCATTATAAGATAACATGGGAACATGAGAGAGAGAGAGAGAGAGAGAGATCAGAGAGAGATAGAGAGAGAGAGAGAGAGAGAGAGAGGCAGAGAGAGAGAGAGGCAGAGAGAGAGAGAGAGAGAGAGAGAGAGGAGAGAGAGGTCAGAGGAGAGAGAGAGAGAGAGAGAGAGAGAGAGAGAAGAGGTCAGGCAGAGGGAGAGAGAGAGAGAGAGGAGAGAGAGAGAGAGAGAGAGAGAGAGAGAGAGAGAGAGAGAGAGAGAGAGAGAGATAGAGAGAGAGAGAGAGAGAGAGAGAGAGAGAGAGAGAGGCAAGAGAGTCAGAGAGAATAAAAAGAGCACGTTCCATAGATTTACCCTTCTAACGTACAGAAGTTGAAAAAGTGATCGGCGACAAAATGTGACTTGTAGTACGTCACATTTTGTCGCCGGCGTCAAAATGTGATCGGCGACAAAATGTGTCATAACAATAGGGTTAGGATCAGCCTAGGATTATTGTCATGAAACGGTAAGAAGCAGACTTTGAGATTGAGGGTGGTAAACATCAGGGTGAGGGGGGTGACTAAAATACAATTTTGCCAAAGTGTTCACGTTTATCCTGAATTAGACCTCACCGTCTGACGACAAAAAAAGCAGAAGTCCCATGAGCTCACACACTTCGCGCATGTTAAAGACCCCAGTGGCAACAAAGGAGATGTCAACATGTCGACATTTAACTCTCAATCTCCCCAGCCACACATAGAAAAACAGCATGGAGTAAGGCAACAAGTTGTGTTTGCAGCAACTTGGCTCTCTAGGTGGAAGCAGTCCCAATGTCCCGAGACAGCACCAAAGACACTGTAATGGGAATAAGACAGACAAGCGGCCATTTCTCCCTATATGAGTAGTGAGGACAGAAACCCTGATTATGCCCCCCTTGAACCATGAACATCAGCAGTAATCTAACACTGGTTGTTACTGTTTCATAGATTTTCTGGCCGTATTTGCAGCTTCCTTACCTTTCTTTGTCTTCAGGAAAACAGAAAAAGGTTTGCCCAAGCACTCAAATTTGAATCTGGTATTTAAAAAAAACGTCGATTCAAATTCAGTCTTTGGATAGAGCCGCCATTGTTAATGGGATCACGAACGATAACCCTATTAGCCCGGCTCGCCGTAACTCTCCAGTTGTCTGTCTTATTCCCATTACAATGTCTTTGATGGCACAGACTAACCCTATTAGCCCGGCTCGCCGTAACTCTCCAATTGTCTGTCTTATTCCCATTACAATGTCTTTGATGGCACACACTAACCCTATTAGCCCGGCTCGCCGTAACTCTCCAATTGTCTGTCTTATTCCCATTACAATGTCTTTGATGGCACAGACTTGTCAAGTGCATCGCCAATGTCCTTTGCCGGTTACGCCCTGTACACAACCGGCCTCAACGTAACTCTCCATTGTCAATCTTATTCCCAACCTTGTGTCCTTTGATGCACCTACACACCCTTGACTGGGTGCAAATCGTTTTCCAAGATGCACACCCTTAATTGGTGGGGTGCACACCCAACACAACATGTCAGCCACTCGGCAACATTTAAGCACAACACAACACACAACACAACACAATACAACACAACACAACACAAGACCAACTCCTTTACCGGGATGTACAACACAATTACAACACAATACACCCTTAACGTGCAGACACAACACAACACAAAAATCAACGTGGCATAATTTGTACACAATGTCTTCTACTCTTCTTTTTACACCTCACACAAAATTTGAGTGATTCTATACAGTACATACGAGAGATAGGAGGGTGAAGAAAAACGGAAACATCTGTCTGCCGCTCGGCAAATTCTATTTCCGAGGGATAGATTTTTGTACGAATGTGTTATACTCTTAGTGTCACATCCTGACACAAAATTGGAAGGGAAGACAACTTCTAGTTCACGAGACACAGCTTGAACAAGAAATATACAGCGCAAAGAAGGAAATTTCGGTTTTCAAGGTCACACTTCAAGGTCAAGGTCAGCATGGCGATAATTTATGCTCAACATGTTTTCTACTCTAGGTTATACAGTACCACACACAATCTGAAGCGCTTCTGTCAAGTACAAATGTGGAAAATATGGCTTAAAACCCAATTTGTAGAGACCCACAACACCACAACACAAGGCCTACCGATCTCAACACCTTGACCTTGACCTTGATCGGTATGCCATCATCAGAACGGGCACAAGCCAAAGAGATACCTACATGCCAAATTTGAAGACTCTAAGACCAACGGTGGGGAAGTTATGGCCCCTTAAAGATTTTCAGGTTTCAAGGTCATACGCCAAGGTCAAGGTCACAACGGCAATACAACGCGGATGCCTTCCTCTCACAACACACACACACACACACACAATTTGAAGCGATTCGGTCCAGCGGTTCGGGAGATATCCTTGGGACAGACACAGAAACAAAACAACAAAAAAAAACAACAAAACACAAACAGACTCACAACGAAAACAACTCCTTTGCGATCTACTTTGTAGATCGGCAAAGGACAAAAAGTTACATACACGAACGAAAACATACTCCTTTGCGTTCGTAGATCGGCAAAGGACAACAATATGGTAGGAGCGTACACAATAAGATGATAAGGGTGTAGCACATAATCAGAGTAAGCTGTACATTATACATATTTTTGTCTCCTGCAAGGTTCTGTTGGAGAAACAGAGAGAGGGAGAGACTCAGAGAGGGGGGCAAACAGACACAGAGAGAAAGACAGAGAGAGAGAGACAGAGAGAGAGAGAAAGAGAGAGACAGAGACAGAAAGACAGAACAAGACAGATATAGAGAGAGAGACAGATATAGATAATGTGCGACAGGGGGAGATGCAAAGACGGAAATTTAAGAAAGAGAGGTTTCAACCAGAAACAGCGGACACAATATCATACAAGCAGTAAACATTCTGGTAAATTTATTAATATTTTTTTAATGAAAATAATTATGAATTACTTATATGTTATGCAAAATTGATTTGATGTTGAAATGTCTTTCTGCACATTCAATGATTAAAAAAGGGTTTGTTTTTAAAAACAAAAGCAGTAAACATTGTCAGTCTGACCAGGACATTCCACATTGATGGCGCACGGTGTCGCTTCAACGTCCTCTCCGCTGCAATCCGCCCCGCCCTTTTCCGGGGCGGGAGAGTCACACAGGCGTGTACGAGTTCTCTCCCCTGCTCCACAGGTGGCGCTGCACTCGCTCCACTGTTCCCAGTCGCCCCACTCTCCATCCACTGTCATGGAAGGAAAAACATGGTAGCTCATGATATGTATTCCAATGTATTATTGCATTGTGTTAGAGGCAATAGCTACTTTGGAGGATTGGGTTAGAATCTGTTCAAAGTGGAAGCTAGGCCCATGGACACCCCCACATTCTTGGCCACATTCTTCATTTTAAAACAGATGGAGAGAATCCCAAAAATCTAACTAAACCCTTAGGCAGCAACACTGAAATGTAAACGTCTGGCCAGTTATACGGAAGGTGATATATGCATGGGGTCTCCTTAGTTTGACCAACAAAGCGGTTATGAAACAAATCTAAGTTTCACACACATACACACACACACACACACACACACACACACACACACACACACACACACACACACACACACACACACACACACACAAAGGCATACCCCCCCCCTCCACACACACACACACACAGAGAGAGAGAGAGAGAGAGAGAGAGAGAGAGAGAGAGAGAGAGAGAGAGAGAGAGAGAGAGAGAGAGAGAGAGAGAGAGAGAGAGAGAGAGAAGACGAATACGAATACGAATGTTTAATGAGGGTAAACGGATAAGCTCAAGCTTCTTTACACCATGCCCTCGAGGGGAAAAAGAAAAGCCAAATAAGAAGAAAAGGAAAACAAAAGAAGAGTAAAAAATGCATAACAAGAATAGAAAATAACAACAGGCATGTTCACAGTAAATTGAAGAACATGCGAACAAAGAGTTGAAGGAAGAAACAAAACAGAGACATTATTCAAGCTCAAACGAAGAGCTCGTTCACGTACTCGCACACACACAAAACATACAGCATATCCTATAACTATACCAAAACATGCATACCTAGTCTCTCGTGGTGTGTTCGAACACACAGGTGCAAATACGCTCATGGTCCAATGATAGAATACAATACACTAATAACCCCACGTTATAGAGAAACATTATATTTACGTAAAGTCATTATTATTTCTAAACAAACAGCGAATATTTCTAGGAAGTTAATAGCTTAAAACTTTTCTAAGAGGTGTTTGTGATATGTTCTTTTAAAGGATGAGACACTTATTAGGTTTTTATTGCAATTTTCTAAATTCATTCCATAATTTGCTACCGGAGTATGTAAGGGAGGTCATAAACAGGTTTGTTCTAGGGCGAGGAATATAAATTATATTTTTGCTACGAATGTTAGTAATAGGAAATCGTTTGCATAGATAGGCCGGTGTCAGTTTATTCACAATTTTGTACATGAAAATAGCTTTGTTGAGGTAAAACTTGTAGTCTAATGGAAGAATGCCTAGTTCCTTATAATCGCTATTTTGAAGTGAAGAAGGCTTAAGAAGAACAATTTTTAGAGCACGTTTGTAGAGTCTTTTCAGAGAGAGAGAGAGAGAGAGAGAGAGAGAGAGAGAGAGAGAGAGAGAGAGAGAGAGAGAGACAGAGAGGAGAGAAGAGAGAGAGAGAGAGAGAGAGAAGAGAGTTGCAGCATAGAAAATAACACAGAAGATGCACAGATACAGAAAACACACAGAGACAACAGCAGAGAGAGAGAGAGAGAGAGAGAGAGAGAGAGAGAGAGAGAGAGAGAGAGAGAGAGAGAGAGAGAGAGAGAGAGAGAGAGAGAGAGAGAGAGAGAGAGAGAGAGAGAGTTATACAGAGTTGAAGGAAGACACAAAACAGAGACATTAATAATCAGAGAGAGGCGGGGAAAGAGAAAGAAAAAAGTCTTTGACACCTGAACAGACGTCTTCCCCGCAGCCCCCAGTCTCGCTGGAAGGACCGTCACAGTCGTCTCCTTCGTTGGCCGGCACCGGGTTGTTGCACAGCCGATGGCGACTCTGCTCGCCCTCGCAGGGATTGGAACACACGCTCCACTCCACCCACTCACCCCACCCCCCGTGTACTGCCAACAGAGAGAGAGAGGGGGGGGGGGGAGAGGGGGTCACACACTTCAGCCATCAGAAGCGGCAAATTATTTGTTTTTTGGTCACACTCACTGCGTCATTGCCCCAGTCAGACTTGGGCAAATTGTGTCACTCTCATAGCCTAACTGTCTGCATGAGGGATGGTCAGTGTTGTGGTACAGAGGAACTTCCCTCGTTATAAGATCCCCCCCCCCCCCCCCCCCATTATAAGACGCCCTCCCTTTTAAGACCTACTTCTCTGAGACATTGCCCTTCTTTGCAAGTATTAACATTATTTCCCTCCCATTTAAGACCACATTGTCACTGTACTATAATATATAAAAAAAACTTAGACAAAAGTGATGATCTGAAACTCTTTCTCATTAGGTATTGGTATTTGGTATATTCTAGTCACTACTTATTTATCTCTGTGAAATTAGGGCTGCTCTCCCCCGGAGAGCGCATCACTGCAAGTGCAGCGCCTACCCTTTTTTTTACAGGGGGAGGGGGGACAGAGTGAGGAGGGAGTGGGGACAGACTTGGGAAAACTAGCTATCAATTTGTTCATACCAAGCAGCAGGATGTCTCCCTGCTCTTACCTACTTTTGCTTGCCGTGGGATTTTTATGTGCGTAAAGCGCACGGGTCAGACTAGCTTTAAGTCCCCATCCGAAGGATTCGACACTCAGTTCAATTTTCCTGTCGAACTAGAAAGAAAGGGCGAGGCCGGGATTCGAACCCGGGTCACTCATGCTGCGGTCCCGCACTGAATTTCGCAGGCGAATGTCTTAACCACTCTGCCACCTTTCTTCTGGTAAACAAGTCTTCAGAAAGTGAAAGACGCCGAGAGATTTCCCATTTTCTCAAAATGTGAAAATAAATGTGATAGGCGATGATTATGCTACAAGCATGACCATTTGTACATTTGTTGCAAAGCATGAACAAAAACAAATACAATGGATTGTTTTTAACAGGTTGACATTTTACTTCATATCAATTAGATTAGAGAAGACCTGTGATGGACAACCACACACACACACACGCACGCACATGCACACACACACACACACACACACACACACACACACGCACATGCACACACACACACACACACACACACACACACACACACACACACACACACACACACACACACACACACACACACACACACACACACACACACACACACACACACACACACACACACACACACACACACACACACACACACACACACACACACATGCACGTGCACGTACACACACACACACACACACACACCTACCTTTATCCAGTAGGCAGTATTGTCCAGCATTGTCCTGCAGACACTGACAGGCATAGTTATTGTGTTGCGTGTCACTGTCATTGTGCCGACTGTCAGTTGGCACACACACAGCATCGTTCTGACAGTCATGCTGATAGCAGGCATCAGGGGCAACCTGGCACACCACATTTCATCATCATATATCACTGGTTGACATCAGGGGCAACCTGGCACACCACATTTCATCATCACATATCACTGGTTGACATCAGGGACAACCTGGCACACCACATTGCATCATCATATTGGTTGACATCAGGGGCAACCTGTTGACATCAGGGGCAACCAGGTGGCAAACACATCATCATTGCATCATCACTGGTTGACATCAGGGGCAACCTGGCACACCACATTTCATCATCACATATCACTGGTTGACATCAGGGGCAACCTGGCACACCACATTTCATCATCACATATCACTGGTTGACATCAGGGGCAACCTGGCACACCACATTTCATCATCACATATCACTGGTTGACATCAGGGGCAACCTGGCACACCACATTTCATCATCACATATCACTGGTTGACATCAGGGGCAACCTGGCACACCACATTTCATCATCACATATCACTGGTTGACATCAGGGGCAACCTGGCACACCACATTTCATCATCACATATCACTGGTTGACATCAGGGGCAACCTGGCACACCACATTTCATCATCACATATCACTGGTTGACATCAGGGGCAACCTGGCACACCACATTTCATCATCACATATCACTGGTTGACATCAGGGGCAACCTGGCACACCACATTTCATCATCACATATCACTGGTTGACATCAGGGGCAACCTGGGGCAACACACCACATTTCATCATCACATATCACTGGTTGACATCAGGGGCAACCTGGCACACCACATTTCATCATCACATATCACTGGTTGACATCAGGGGCAACCTGGCACACCACATTTCATCATCACATATCACTGGTTGACATCAGGGGCAACCTGGCACACATCACATTTCATGGTTGACATCAGGGGCAACATCATCACATATCACTGGTTGACATCAGGGGCAACCTGGCACACCACATTTCATCATCACATATCACTGGTTGACATCAGGGGCAACCTGGCACACAGCATTTCATCATCACATATCACTGGTTGACATCAGGGGCAACCTGGCACACCACATTTCATCATCACATATCACTGGTTGACATCAGGGGCAACCTGGCACACCACATTTCATCATCATATATCACTGGTTGACATCAGGGGCAACCTGGCACACCACATTTCATCATCACATATCACTGGTTGACATCAGGGGCAACCTGGCACACCACATTTCATCATCACATATCACTGGTTGACATCAGGGGCAACCTGGCACACCACATGTCATCATCACATATCACTGGTTGACATCAGGGGCAACCTGGCACACCACATTTCATCATCACATATCACTGGTTGACATCAGGGGCAACCTGGCACACCACATGTCATCATCACATATCACTGGTTGACATCAGGGGCAACCTGGGGCACACACAGCATGTCATCATCACATATCACTGGTTGACATCAGGGGCAACCTGGCACACCACATTTCATCATCACATATCACTGGTTGACATCAGGGGCAACCTGGCACACCACATTTCATCATCACATATCACTGGTTGACATCAGGGGCAACCTGGCACACCACATTTCATCATCACATATCACTGGTTGACATCAGGGGCAACCTGGCACACAGCATTTCATCATCACATATCACTGGTTGACATCAGGGGCAACCTGGCACACAGCATGTCATCATCACATATCACTGGTTGACATCAGGGGCAACCTGGCACACCTGCATTTCATCATCACATATCACTGGTTGACATCAGGGGCAACCTGGCACACCACATTTCATCATCATGGCACACCACATTCATCATCACATATCACTGGTTGACATCAGGGGCAACCTGGCACACCACATTTCATCATCACATATCACTGGTTGACATCAGGGGCAACCTGGCACACCACATGTCATCATCACATATCACTGGTTGACATCAGGGGCAACCTGCCACACAGCATGTCATCATCACATATCACTGGTTGACATCAGGGGCAACCTGGCACACCACATGTCATCATCACATATCACTGGTTGACATCAGGGGCAACCTGGCACACCACATTTCATCATCACATATCACTGGTTGACATCAGGGGCAACCTGGCACACCACATTTCATCATCACATATCACTGGTTGACATCAGGGGCAACCTGGCACACCACATTTCATCATCACATATCACTGGTTGACATCAGGGGCAACCTGGCACACCACATTTCATCATCACATATCACTGGTTGACATCAGGGGCAACCTGGCACACCACATGTCATCATCACATATCACTGGTTGACATCAGGGGCAACCTGGCACACCACATTTCATCATCATATATCACTGGTTGACATCAGGGGCAACCTGGCACACCACATTTCATCATCATATATCACTGGTTGACATCAGGGGCAACCTGGCACACCACATTTCATCATCATATATCACTGGTTGACATCAGGGGCAACCTGGCACACCACATTTCATCATCATAATATCACTGGTTGACATCAGGGGCAACCTGGCACACAGCATGTCATCATCACATATCACTGGTTGACATCAGGGGCAACCTGGCACACCACATGTCATCATCACATATCACTGGTTGACATCAGGGGCAACCTGGCACACACAGCATTTCATCATCACATATCACTGGTTGACATCAGGGGCAACCTGGCACACCACATTTCATCATCATATATCACTGGTTGACATCAGGGGCAACCTGGCACACCACATTTCATCATCAGGGGCAAACTGTCATATCACTGGTTGACATCAGGGGCAACCTGGCACACCACATTTCATCATCATAACACCACATTATATCACTGGTTGACATCAGGGGCAACCTGGCACACCACATTTCATCATCATATATCACTGGTTGACATCAGGGGCAACCTGGCACACCACATTTCATCATCACATATCACTGGTTGACATCAGGGGCAACCTGGCACACCACATTTCATCATCATATATCACTGGTTGACATCAGGGGCAACCTGGCACACCACATGTCATCATCACATATCACTGGTTGACATCAGGGGCAACCTGGCACACCGCATTTCATCATCATAATTATATCACTGGTTGACATCAGGGGCAACCTGGCACACCACATGTCATCATCACATATCACTGGTTGACATCAGGGGCAACCTGGCACACCGCATTTCATCATCATATATCACTGGTTGACATCAGGGGCAACCTGGCACACCACATGTCATCATCACATATCACTGGTTGACATCAGGGGCAACCTGGCACACCACATGTCATCATCACATATCACTGGTTGACATCAGGGGCAACCTGGCACACCACATTTCATCATCACATATCACTGGTTGACATCAGGGGCAACCTGGCACACAGCATGTCATCATCACATATCACTGGTTGACTTTAGCCTGATGTTTCGTTAAACATTCCAAGTTAAACAAACATTCCCAAACAGAACCTTTTTTGTTTTTCACTATAAAGCACACCTTACTATAAGGAACACACCAGAACATTTTATACAAAATTCAATTTTTTAAAATTACATTTCCTTACTAAAGTAGAAATGGACTAAATCAAAATGAGGGACCAAATTTGATTCTAGGATAGCCTATAGTTTGAGATAAAAAATACTTTTCAGCATACAAATTATGAAATTGGGACTGAGAAGTTATCCACTCTTTCTTAGCTATCCGTTTTTGAGCTAGAAGGATTCCACTGTATACTATTTTAGTCCTAGTATAAGGCGCAGGGGTCTCAGCCAAGGGGAAAAGTACTGCATTATAGTTTTAAAAGCAAATGTTATTGAAATCAAATCAGATGTCAGATTAGAGGAAGCTACAAGCACAGAACTTCCAGAAGGTGGGGAAACTATTTATACAAAATATCAAGACATTGTTCTCCCCCAGAAACTTAAAACGTTATGCACCAGGCATGTTGGTCCAGTGAAGCCATCCACACAATGACAGAGGAAGCCGTCCTGTCTGTTCTCACACACACCCTCAGAATGGCAGGGAGAACTTTGGCAGTCATCAACCACTGAACAGAAAACACCATCTCATGAAAAGAACAACAGTGTTACACGCATATGATCATTTCTTGAAAAGTCTTATCAAGTAAAATTATTATTTTTAAAATCAAAGAATATCTTCAACCTTTCATGTAATCAAAAGTATTATCACATTTAAAACATCACCGCTTCAAAGACAGCAATG
Source organism: Phymorhynchus buccinoides (assembly GCA_017654935.2). Lineage (NCBI taxonomy): Eukaryota > Metazoa > Mollusca > Gastropoda > Neogastropoda > Raphitomidae > Phymorhynchus > Phymorhynchus buccinoides. Next base: position 12,691 of record JAGGCT020002937.1, on the reverse strand, counting down.
AAGCATGAGAGTATACACATCTTTCAGTTTATTATTACGTTATATTTCACACGCACGCACGCACACGCACAGAGAGAGAGAGAGAGAGAGAGAGAGAGAGAGAGAGAGAGAGAGAGAGAGAGAGAGAGAGAGAGAGAGAGAGAGAGAGAGAGAGAGAGAGAGAAAACAGAAGACACAGATACACACCCATAATACTTCCTTCCAAACATGTACGCACGCACACACATTCACACAAACAAACGCAACACACACACACACACACACACACACACACACACACACACACACACACACACACACACACACACACCGCCCGCGCCTCCATTTCAATTGATTATTCCCCAAATGAGTGCAAAAAAAACAGAAAGAAAAGGCAATGACAAATTCATAACCCTTCTCCCCACTATTTGTGGAGGACAAAACAAAACCCCAGATTCTGACCGTCACAAGTGCTGGGAATGGACAAAACAAAACCCCAGATTCTGACCGTCACAAGTGCTCGGAACTTGGACGTTGCTGGGTTTGGGTGCCCAGGTCATGGTGCTGTCCGTCCATTGGTCAGGGGCACAGGAAGTGGGCGGGGCTTCTATCTGCCACGAGAGCCAGGCGTTGGGCTCGGCTCGCAGCCCTGAGAGCGTTCCTGCAAGAGACGCCATGATGGTTTGGTAAGGTTGAGGTCGGCAGTACAGAGGTGGAGTGAAAGTCAGACGGATGAACTTACAGAGATGCAGATATAGATAAGGAGAGAGAGAGAGAGAGAGAGAGAGAGAGAGAGAGAGAGAGAGAGAGAGAGAGAGAGAGAGAGAGAGAGAGAGAGAGAGAGAGAGAGAGAGAGATACAGAGATAGAGAGAGAGAGAGACAGAGAGAGAGAGAGATACAGAGAGATACAGAAAGCGAGAGAGGACATATCGATAGGCACACAGATAGACAGAGACATAAAGAACGCGCGCGCGCGCGTGTGTATGTGTGTGTGTGTGTGTGTGTGTGTGTGTGTGTGTGTGTGTGTGTGTGTGTGTGTGTGTGTGTGTGTGTGTGTGTGTGTGTGTGTGTGTGTGTGTGTGTGTGTGTGAATGTGTGTGTGTGTGTGTGTGTGTGTGTGTGTGTGCGTGTGTGTGTGTGCGTGTGTGTGTGCGTGTGTGCGTGCGTGCGCGTGCGTGCGTGCGTGCGTGTGTGTGTGTGTGCGTATGCGTGTGCATGCGCAAACATGTGCGTGTGTACACGCATGCGTTAATCAATGTGTGTGTGCATGTGCGACAGTTTGAATTTGTATAAGTATTTCAATCAGTGGTGCACATATGCTTACAATTTAGCACACTTTATGTGTGAAATATATCAACCACCTCACGCCTGAATCCACCTCAAGCAGATCTGATGAAAAGTAATGTCACGTCTTCATTCTGCTCTAACATAAAAGTAACACAAGGACTTTTTTCACATTACTTATAATCTTACACCACAACACATGATACACTAGCTGTTCTCTTTCACTTTGCTTCTAATCTCACACCAAAAAACATGATACACTGTTCTCTTTCACTTTACTTATAATATCACATCAAAACACATGATACACTAGCTGTTCTCTTTCACGTTACTTATAATCTCACACCAAAACACATGATACACTAGCTGTTCTCTTTCACGTTACTTATAATCTCACACCAAAACACATGATACACTGTTCTCTCTCACTTTACTTCTAATCTTACACCAAAACACATGACACACTGTTCTCTCACGTTACTTCTAATCTTACACCAAAACACATGACACACTGTTCTCTCACGTTACTTCTAATCTTACACCAAAACACATGACACACTGTTCTCTCACGTTACTTCTAATCTCACACCAAAAAACATGATACACTGTTCTCTTTCACGTTACTTCTAATCTTACACCAAAACACATGACACACTGTTCTCTCACGTTACTTCTAATCTTACACCAAAACACATGACACACTGTTCTCTCACGTTACTTATAATCTCACACCAAAAAACATGATACACTGTTCTCTTTCACGTTACTTCTAATCTTACACCAAAACACATGACACACTGTTCTCTCACGTTACTTCTAATCTTACACCAAAACACATGACACACTGTTCTCTCACGTTACTTCTAATCTTACACCAAAACACATGACACACTGTTCTCTCACGTTACTTCTAATCTCACACCAAAAAACATGATACACTGTTCTCTTTCACGTTACTTCTAATCTTACACCAAAACACATGACACACTGTTCTCTCACGTTACTTCTAATCTTACACCAAAACACATGACACACTGTTCTCTCACGTTACTTCTAATCTCACACCAAAAAACATGATACACTGTTCTCTTTCACTTTACTTCTAATCTTACACCAAAACACATGACACACTGTTCTCTCACACTTTACTTCTAATCTTACACCAAAACACATGACACACTGTTCTCTCACGTTACTTCTAATCTCACACCAAAAAACATGATACACTGTTCTCTTTCACGTTACTTCTAATCTTACACCAAAACACATGACACACTGTTCTCTCACTTTACTTCTAATCTTACACCAAAACACATGACACACTGTTCTCTCACTTTACTTCTAATCTTACACCAAAACACATGACACACTGTTCTCTCACGTTACTTATAATCTCACACCAAAAAACATGATACACTGTTCTCTTTCACGTTACTTCTAATCTTACACCAAAACACATGACACACTGTTCTCTCACTTTACTTCTAATCTTACACCAAAACACATGACACACTGTTCTCTCACGTTACTTATAATCTCACACCAAAAAACATGATACACTGTTCTCTTTCACGTTACTTCTAATCTTACACCAAAACACATGACACACTGTTCTCTCTTCACTTTACTTCTAATCTTACACCAAAACACATGACACACTGTTCTCTCACTTTACTTCTAATCTCACACCAAAACACATGATACACTGTTCTCTCACTTTACTTCTAATCTTACACCAAAACACATGATACACTGTTCTCTTTCACGTTACTTCTAATCTTACACCAAAACACATGATACACTGTTCTCTCTCACTTTACTTCTAATCTTACACCAAAACACATGACACACTGTTCTCTCACGTTACTTCTAATCTCACACCAAAACACATGATACACTGTTCTCTTTCACGTTACTTCTAATCTTACACCAAAACACATGATACACTGCTGTCTCTCACTTTACTTCTAATCTTACACCAAAACACATGATACACTGTTCTCTCTCACTTTACTTCTAATCTTACACCAAAACACATGATACACTGTTCTCTCACTTTACTTCTAATCTTACACCAAAACACATGATACACTGTTCTCTCACTTTACTTCTAATCTTACACCAAAACACATGACACACTGTTCTCTTTCACTTTACTTCTAATCTCACACCAAAACACATGACACACTGTTCTCTCACGTTACTTATAATCTCACACCAAAAAACATGATACACTGTTCTCTTTCACTTTACTTCTAATCTTACACCAAAACACATGACACACTGTTCTCTCTCACTTTACTTCTAATCTTACACCAAAACACATGATACACTGTTCTCTCTCACGTTACTTCTAATCTTACACCAAAACACATGACACACTGTTCTCTCACGTTACTTCTAATCTCACACCAAAAAACATGATACACTGTTCTCTCTCACGTTACTTCTAATCTTACACCAAAACACATGATACACTAGCTGTTCTCTTTCACTTTACTTATAATCTCACACCAAAACACATGACACACTGTTCTCTCTCACGTTACTTCTAATCTTACACCAAAACACATGATACACACTGTTCTCTTTCACTTTACTTCTAATCTCACACCAAAACACATGACACACTGTTCTCTCACGTTACTTCTAATCTCACACCAAAACACATGACACACTGTTCTCTCACGTTACTTATAATCTCACACCAAAACACATGATACACTGTTCTCTCACGTTACTTATAATCTTACACCAAAACACATGATACACTGCTGTTCTCTCTCACGTTACTTCTAATCTCACACCAAAACACATGATACACTGTTCTCTCACTTTACTTCTAATCTTACACCAAAACACATGATACACTAGCTGTTCTCTCTCACTTTACTTCTAATCTCACACCAAAACACATGATACACTGTTCTCTCACTTACTTCTAATCTCACACCAAAACACATGATACACTAGCTGTTCTCTTTCACTTTACTTCTAATCTCACACCAAAGCACTTTTTTGTTAGGGGGAGGGGGGTCAAAAACATACTGTGTAATAACTATTCATCTAATACAGAAGCAGAACTCACATGGATAACACTCTGAATCAAACCTGATTAAAAACATACTGTGTAATAACTATTCATCTAATACAGAAGCAGAACTCACATGGATAACACTCTGAATCAAACCTGATTAAAAACATACTGTGTAATAACTATTCATCTAATACAGAAGCAGAACTCACATGGATAACACTCTGAATCAAACCTGATCAAAAACATACTGTGTAATAACTATTCATCTAATACAGAAGCAGAACTCACATGGATAACACTCTGAATCAAACCTGATTAAAAACATACTGTGTAATAACTATTCATCTAATACAGAAGCAGAACTCACATGGATAACACTCTGAATCAAACCTGATCAAAAACATACTGTGTAATAACTACTCTAATACAGAATCTCACATGGATAACACTCTGAATCAAACCTGATCAAAAACATACTGTGTAATAACTAATCATCTAATATAGAAACAGAATTCACATACATGACACTCTGAATCAAAACTGATCAAAAACAGTTAGTTATTGCACAGTATATTTTTTAACCCAAGGACTTGAAACACAGGGGAGGGTGTGTGTGTGGAGAATAATAAAAAACAACAACACTGTTATCCCACAAGCGTCTTCTAAGTCAAGCACAACTAGTCTCTTCCGATAGAGATCTGCACTGCACAAGTACTTTCTGATTCTCCCTTACCCCCACTTCCCTGCAGAACAGAGGCCGTGACGTCCGTCCAATCTTCAGAGTCCAGGTTGGTGGCGTTGAAAACGCTCTGGGTGTCTTGGTACACTGTGACTGAGGAGTCTGACCCCACTGTGACACCACAGAAATGATGATGATGATGATGATGGTA
>JAGGCT020002937.1:0-5000 GCA_017654935.2 Phymorhynchus buccinoides | reverse complement strand
TCAAGTCATTTACTGACACAGTCCTCTCTGCTGGCAGTCACAGTCTTTAATGACAGGCTGACACACATACAAGCCTTGGTCAATGAATCACAAAAATACCCATTTGAGAGCACAATTTTTCGGTTTGCATTTCTCTTGTAACATCTTTAAAAATGGCAGCAATTATCACATGTGGAAACAAAAGAAGAAGAATACTTATGCACCCACGTTCACACACACACAGAGACACTGACACACACAACACAACACCACCACCACCCCACACACACACACATGGACACATACATACGCTGGGCTACACTATGATATATGCTCAACCACAACCAGACTGATAACAATGGAAGCCTGTAACAAGTGTTACGGTACTGACTTACCGACACAGTCCTCTCTGCTGACAGTCATAGTCTGAAATGACAGACTGACACACACACACACACACACATACGTACAAACCAGTGTAACATGTCTTACAGTACTGACTTACCGACACAGTCCTCTCTGCTGACAGAGCCAGAGAACACAGTCCAGGTCCCAGAAGGGCAGAGGTCACAGCGCGTGCTCCGTTCAGTCGACTGGTACTGACCAGCGGGGCAAGGGAGGCAGGGGACAAACCCATTGCCGGACAAATGACCTGGTCCGCACATCTCTGGAAAGGAGAACGTCCAATAAGACAGGACAAAGGGAAAGGGAAAGGAGGAGGGGGAAAATAAGGTCCCAAAACGATGGGCCAAATGAAGAGCACAAGTCATGGTGTTGGCTACCAAACTACCTTCATTATGAGCCAAGTGAAGAGCACAAGTCATGGTGTTGGCTACCAAACTACCTTCATTAGTTTTTAGTTTCCCCGTGGGGATACTGGGAGTTGGCTACCAAACTTTCATGCAGCCAAGTGAAGAGCACAAGTCATGGTGTTGGCTACCACCTTCTTAGTTTTTAGTTTCCCCGTGGGGATACTGTTATTTTGCACGAATAGTTCTTCTGGACGTTTTGTGCTAGCAGCTTCCTCTAATCTATCACTCTCTCTCTTTGACTCTGCCTTTTCCCTTTCTTACCATCGTCTACTATGTTTCTGACTTATTGGCCCACTCTCCTGCCTTTTTTTCAAAATAAAAATCTTCAAAATAATTATCTTCTTTCAGCTCCTACGAAATCGGAATGCGTCGGCTGAATGCAGCGGGGAGACCAGTGAAAACTGAAAAAACGGACACATACGTACCTCATCCATCATGGCCATATGGCCTGGGAATGCAGAAGAATAAACGAGTGAAGTGGCAAGAACTGTTGCTTTTTGCTTGGTCTGTTTGTGCATCCATCCACCTTTACATGCAACAGAACTTTCAACGTGTTCCACGCTACTCTGTGTTCTATTGTTTTGCTTGGTCTGTTTGTGCATCCACCCACCTTTACATGCGACAGAACTTTCAACGTGTTCCACGCTACTCTGTGTTCTATTGTTTTGGTTGGTCTGTTTGTGCATCCACCCACCTTTACATGCGACAGAACTTTCAACGTGTTCAGCGCTACTCTGTGTTCTATTGTTTTGGTTGGTCTGTTTGTGCATCCATCCACCTTTACATGCGACAGAACTTTCAACGTGTTCAGCGCTACTCTGTGTTCTATTGTTTTGCTTGGTCTGTTTGTGCATCCATCCACCTTTACATGCGACAGAACTTTCAACGTGTTCAGCGCTACTCTGTGTTCTATTGTTTTGCTTGGTCTGTTTGTGCATCCATCCACCTTTACATGCGACAGAACTTTCAACGTGTTCAGCGCTACTCTGTGTTCTATTGTTTTGGTTGGTCTGTTTGTGCATCCATCCACCTTTACATGCGACAGAACTTTCAACGTGTTCAGCGCTACTCTGTGTTCTATTGTTTTGCTTGGTCTGTTTGTGCATCCATCCACCTTTACATGCGACAGAACTTTCAACGTGTTCCACGCTACTCTGTGTTCTATTGTTTTGGTTGGTCTGTTTGTGCATCCACCCACCTTTACATGCGACAGAACTTTCAACGTGTTCAGCGCTACTCTGTGTTCTATTGTTTTGGTTGGTCTGTTTGTGCATCCATCCACCTTTACATGCGACAGAACTTTCAACGTGTTCAGCGCTACTCTGTGTTCTATTGTTTTGCTTGGTCTGTTTGTGCATCCATCCACCTTTACATGCGACAGAACTTTCAACGTGTTCAGCGCTACTCTGTGTTCTATTGTTTTGCTTGGTCTGTTTGTGCATCCATCCACCTTTACATGCGACAGAACTTTCAACGTGTTCAGCGCTACTCTGTGTTCTATTGTTTTGGTTGGTCTGTTTGTGCATCCATCCACCTTTCAGAACTTTCAACGTGTTCAGCACTACTCTGTGTTCTGTTGTTTTGCTTGGTCTGTTTGTGCATCCATCCACCTTTACATGCGACAGAACTTTCAACGTGTTCAGCGCTACTCTGTGTTCTATTGTTTTGGTTGGCAAATGTTAAAATATAGAGCATGCATTGTTTGATAATACTGATCTGGGCCTGTATTCACGTTGAGATAGCATGAGACTTAGCATCATGCTAACTTAGAAGCTCTTCCAAAAGTCCTATTAAATCCTATAGGACATTGGAAGAGCTTCTAGGTTAGCATGATGCTAAGTCTCATCTCATGCTATCTCAACGTGAATACAGGCCCAGGTCTTTACGTGTTTGGCTTGTAACTTGTCAATGAGGGAAAAGGTTCGAAGGAGGATGGGAAGAGAGAAAAATGTAAAATAGTCACCATGTTAAATAGAAACATTCATACAGAACGAACCACCTAAACTCGAGAACACACACATATACACATTTTGCACGTCCTCTCTCTCTCTCTCTCTCTCTCTCCCTCTATCTCTCTCTCTCTCTCTCTCTCTCTCTCTCTCTCTCTCTCTCTCTCTCTCTCTCTCTCTCTCTCTCTCTCTCTCTCCACATTTTGCATGTCCCCCCTCTCTCTCTCTCTCTCTCTCTCTCTCTCTCTCTCTCTCTCTCTCTCTCTCTCTCTCTCTCTCTCTCTCTCTCTCTCTCTCTCTCTCTCTTTTTTTCTCTCTCTCTCTCTCTCACTCTCTCTCTCATGCATACATACATACAGTCACATATGCATGTACACACATGCACACACACATACATGCATGCACATTTGCATATCCTCTCTTTCTCTTTCTCTCTCTCTCTCTCTCTCACTCTTTCACACACACACACACACACACACACACACACACACACACACACACACACACACACACACACACACACACACACACACACACCACACTACACCACACCACACTAATATCCACACACACCCCTCACCCAAACAGTCTTGCTGACTGGTGGAAGCGTTGTTCAGAGTGGAGTGACCAGAGGGACAGATCTCACAGGACACAGCATTGTCAACCTCACTGTACTGACCCATCGCACACTCCTCGCACTGACCCTCCTCATTTAAATAATGACCCTTGGAGCAGCCCGCTGCACACACACAGAGGGAAGGCAAGTTACACTTACCAAACATTCAATGACATTTGGAGCAGCCCACTGCACACACAGAGGGGTGGCAGGTTACATTCATAAGATATTCAATAACCTTTGGAGCAGCCCACTGCACACACAGAGGGGTGACCAGTTACACTTACTACACATTCAATAACCTTTGAAGCAGCCTACTGCATACACAGAGGAGTGACAGGTTACACTGACTACACATTTAATTACCTTTGGAACAGCCCACTGCACACACAGAGGGGTGGCAGGTTACATTTTATAAGATATTCAATAACCTTTGGAGCAGCCCACTGTAGACACAAAGGGGTGACAGGTTACACTTACTACACATTCAATTACCTTTGTAACAGCTCACTACACACACAGAGGGGTGGAGGGAAAAACTAATGTCACAAAACAGTAAACTACACAAGAAATTGTCTGTGCATCCGAAAGCAGATATGTATACATTAAAATACGGATATAGGTCAATCAATATTTGATTTTGTTAAAATGAAAACAAAAAGTTGGTCTATGCTCACCACAGGTAGGTTTGGTTTGTGGATAGCGTTCCACAAACTTCGTGCCATTGGGACAGCCGTCAAAGGCCGGCTCAAAGACGGTGATGTATCGGGGGTCAGGGGTTAACGAGTCAGACAGATCAAACAAGCCTTCCTCTGTGTTGCCCCTCAGCAGTTGTCTTAAATAGGTCTTCTTTGCTTGGTATTCCTGTTGAAAATATGAAAAGAAAAGGTGTGTTGCCCCTCAGCAGTTGTCTTAAATAGATCTTCTTTGCTTGGTATTCCTGTTAAAGATATGAAAAGAAAAGGTGTGTTGTTCCTCAGCAGTTGTCTTAAATAGGTCTTCTTTGCTTGGTATTCCTGTTGAAGATAAAAAAAGAAAAGGTGTGTTGCCCCTCAGCAGTTGTCTTAAATAGGTCTTCTTTGCTTGGTATTCCTGTTGAAGATATGAAAAGAAAAAGTGTGTTGCCCAGCGGCAGACATGTTCTTTGCCCGTTACACCACCCTAGCCCTCAATTTTAGCCCCCGCCCTCTTTCTGTCTTTTGGGTGATGTAGTTCCACACACAATTTGAAGTTATTCACGAGAAATAAGAGGCTCAAGGATCATAATTTGTATTGTGTACCACTGTATTTTAAAGGCTGTTTTAGTTGCCCTGGTGCTTTGCCCGTCGAAGGTTTAATAATAAACCGAAATATCGCGATTTTATCAGTGTTTTTTTTTTACATTGATAAATAAGAGGGTGATAAAACGACTCCTCTGCTACATGGACATCAAAGTCGAACTGACTGGCACTCCAACGCCATACGCCTTGGCATAAGGCTGTGTCAGACCCATTGACTGCATCAAAATGTTGTTATGTTCTGCTTAGTTATGCAGGGATTGTCTTTAGCCATGGCAAGCTCCTAGCATAACATCATCAGTCCAAAATCCTCTGAAGTTGGAGTGTGGATACCCACGTGACGGGTAATCAAAAACAGTGACACACG
>JAGGCT020002936.1:25000-27500 GCA_017654935.2 Phymorhynchus buccinoides | reverse complement strand
GTGTAGACGAATAGTTTATGTGAGAATCAATGTATGCATGGAAGAAACTTTTGCGTGAATCTGTGTTTAGAAAGTGTTTTATTTTGCATAGAAGATATATTTTCTTGGAAATTGTTTTACAAAGAGTTTGTACATGGTTAGACCAAGATAAATTATTATCAATTAAGACCCCTAGTACTTTATGTGAGTTGACTTCTTCAATATCGTTACCATTTATATGCAAGGGGAGAGAACAAGAAAAAAGTTGTCGTTTTTGCCTGGTGGTGACAAGCATGAATTTAGTTTTGTTAGGATTTAGACTCATGTGGTTTAGTTCAGACCATTCTGTTAACTGATTGATACTTTCTTGCAATGCATGACCTATGTTTTCTACCTTGGAGTTGCTTGTATGGAGAGTAGTATCATCCGCGAACATGTCACAGAGAGCTTGAAAATTGAGAGGCAAATCATCATATAGTAAAAAGCCAACTGTCCGTGTGTGTGTGTGTGTGTGTGTGTGTGTGTGTGTGTGTGTGTGTGTGTGTGTGTGTGTGTGTGTGTGTGTGTGTGTGTGTGTGTGTGTCTGTCTGAAACACGAAACGGGCCTTATAACTCCGCCGTTTTTCGACCGAATCGCTTCAAATTTGCTGTGAGCCCTCACGGAGCGATGGCAACGGCAACCGAGGCGGCCGTGTCATTCGCGCGGTTTCGCAAATGCGCGAAACGCGCATCCACCAGCCTCTCGGCGCCCGTATCCCCTGCGTTTCTGGACCGATTGCCTTCAACTTTGGCAGGTACATGACCGGGTACGGTGACTATCGGTGTGCCAAACCAGAAGCAAATCGGTTCAGAAACGCGTGCGCTATACGCTGCTTTGCATTTTTACCAATAACTCCGCCGTTTCTTAACCGAATCGCCTCAAATTTGCTGTCAGCCTTGCTATGGCCTGGGCAAAGCCTAGCAGCAAATTGGAAGACAATCGGAAGAGCGCGTCACTCTCACAGCAGCGCCAACGTGAAACGGGGCCTTATAACTCTGCCGTTTCTTAACCGAATCGCTTCAAATTTGCTGTACTCAGCGTTACCAGTACTTGGCTTTACCGTTACTAGGCGTTACCAGTACGGTGCATTGCCAATACTAGGCGTTGCGCTAGTTCATATAAATTGAAAAGAGGATCGGGCCAAGGATTGACCCTTGAGGAATTCCATATATTAAAGGGAGGAGAGAGGATGTTTTACCATTAGTGAAAACAAGTTGGTATCTTTCATCTAAGAATGACGACATTAATTCTCTGGTATTACTAGAGAGGCCATATTAGCTTTTTTAAGAGCAAGGATGTGTTTTCTAAAGTGGTCTTCTAATGGTTTTGAGAGGGTAGATAGAAGAGAAATAGGTCGGTAGTTTGAAGGATTGTCTGGGTCACCTGATTTATAAATTGGTATTTCTTTGGCTACTTTGAAAGCTTTGGGAATCTGATTCTTACTTAAGCAAAGATTATAGACATAAGTGAGGGTTTCGGAAATGATAGGGGCAGCAATTTTAAGAATTTTCCCATCGATTTCATCCAGACCACGGGAGCATGTTTGCTTTAAGTTGGAAAGAGCGGTGTAAACTTCATAAACTGACATTAATGGGATATTAAGTTCGGAAGTTATGTTTTTTGAGTCACAGAATTGGTTAAGGGGGTGTAAATCGTTTAAATAAGATTTATCATTGGGTACTGTTGACTGGGCAACTTCACTGAAATGTACATTGAGTTTTTCTGGAGATAGCTCTTTGCTGACAGTTGATATATTGTTGACATGTTTGTTACCTTAGTTGGTTAATACAATTCCAAATAGATTTGGTATTGGTATTCTCAGAAACAAGATTTTGAAAATACTCTTTTTTGGATGCACGTTTAAGATAGGTAACTTTATTTTTTTGTTTAGCAGTTTCTTCTTTATTACCTGTTGCTACACAAGAATCACGTAATTTCATTGCATCCTCGACATCTTTAGAAAGCCATGGTAATTTGGGATTGTCGCGCACGCATTTTGTTTTGAAAGGTGCATGTTTGTCATATATTGTTAAGAAACTATGGTACCACACTTCGAATGCTTCATCAGGATTTGTAAATTGATAAACCCAAGAAATACAGGAATTTGATAAATCGTGCAAAAACGTTTCTTCGTTAAAGTGAGAGAAATGTCTATATCGAATGTATTTATGACTGCTTTTAGGGATTTTTATTCCTTTTTTATTCCAAGTAAAACATACTGGATAGTGATCACTGCAACCATATACTGGTGAGCACACTTCAACTATATTATTTTTAGATGTTGTATAAATGTGGTCTAAAAGGGTTTTGCTTGTAGGGGTTACTCTTGTGGGTAGGTCAATTAATTGGTCAAAATTAAACGATTCATATGAACGGATCCAAGTCTTTGGACACTTTAGAAGATCGAGATTGAAGTCACCTAGGAGTATTATTTCATCAGTTAACATAGAAACGTCTTCCATTAAGAGAATAAAATTGTCA
>JAGGCT020002936.1:10000-22500 GCA_017654935.2 Phymorhynchus buccinoides | reverse complement strand
TGTCTTTAACTGCGTAGAGGACGTATCATGGATGTCCTTTGCCTGATACAGCGATTATTCCCATAGCTGTCTTTAACTGCGTAGAGGACGTATCATGGAGGGCCTTTGTCTGATACAGCGATTATTCCCATAGCTGTCATTAACTGCGTAGAGGACGTATCATGGATGTCCTTTGCCTGATACAGCGATTATTCCCATAGCTGTCTTTAACTGCGTAGAGGACGTATCATGGAGGGCCTTTGTCCTTTGCCTAATACAGCGATTATTCCCATAGCTATCATTAACTGCGTAGAGGGCGTATGATGGATGTCCTTTGCCTAAAATGGGTTTCTATGTTACTGGGTCCATTGTTGCAGTGGGAATAACAGATATCATACAGTACAGGAGAGGTCTCATGCAGCAGTTCATATTTCAAAGCATTTCTTTTGTCTCTTCTGTTCATTATTTTCTTATATTTAAGTAATATATATGAATATTTTTTATAAAGTTTAGTGGAAACACTTTAAGAACTACTTTTCTTGGTGGCATGACATAACCCGTAAAACTCTTGAACTGTCTGGATCAGCTCTGCTCTGAACTTGATGTTCGTCAAACAGTACAAGAAGAAGTGTACAGCACTCTTGAAGTAGAACAGGAAATAACTGACTGCATGCAACACGGACTTATTAGCGGGGTGTTCCCGATCAGAATAATCATGTTCATATATCATGATAGTCATAGCGAACGGTGTTGTGAGGAGGACAAAACATGCACTTTCAACAATTAAGGTAACTGTCCATAAGGACACTCCACGTTCTCTGGTGTCCTGGCTGGTTTGTTGTACAGTAGGACGTCTTCTTGTTCTGACACATCTGACCAGTGACCACAAAAGAATACTGTTGCTGGTGATCAGAATCACGAAAGGTAAGAAATAAATTTGAAATACGCGAATCTCAAACAGGTACATTCTCGACCCAGTCACCATACAAACCCCTCTCTTTCTGCCACATTTGTGGAGAAGATGCCAGTTGATCGCAATGATGGAGATGATCACAATGCCTGCTGTAACTCGTGACTTTCCCTTTGTCCACACAACACTGACACGACATGGCCACAGCACAGAAGCAGCTCTGAGGACGGTGAGTGCCACCAGCATCCATGACGATAAAGTGGTCACTGTGCGATGTGTGATCATATACAACTTGCATTGCCACCAGCTGCCAATACTAAAGGATTTTACGTGTAATTTGTCGTAAAACAGTCGGTCCAGAGGCCCTGCTATCAGCACCAACTGGTCAGACAGGGCCAGGGTTTTGAAGAACACACTGTAAGTGGAGGAAGGAAGACGAAGCATGATCAGCATTATCAGGCAGTTCCCTAAAATCCCAGAGGCGCACACGATGGGATCACGTATATCCCTGATGAGCTCAGCAAGGTCCGTGTAGTATTGGTGTTGAGAATATCCAGCATCTTCCCGCTCAGAACGGTCAGAGATCTCTGTGGTACTGGTCAGTTCAAAGATTGGGTCACTGGAGGTGGCTGGACTATTTTCAGTTAGCATTGTAGGTCAAAACAGAACATAACATTCAGTTGAATTTGCTTTGTTAGTTATTGGCATCGTAGGCTAAAGCGGAACGCTCAGTTGAATTTGGTGTCTATCTGCTTTGTTAGTTAGATGCAACATTTATGCAATATCTGTTTATCAGATTTCCATTACTTTGATGAATTGCTTTAAAACTATTCAACGTATTTTAAGTGGATCACTACATTCTTATTCATTCATATTTTGTGATAACGAATTTCGCAATTGGTGGGGGGTTTCTCCGTTTGCCTTTTTCTGCAAACAAGATTTTATGAAGAAACACAACATTTGGGTCAGTTTTTGTTGTGTGCTTTTGTAGTTGATGTAAATGACTGAAAGCTCTATTTGTTCATCATGTAGCAAGACATGTAATATTTATAGGCTACTGTGAATATTATTTCAGTTATTACGTGCACAAATATATATTTTTGATATGGTAGGGCCTATTCTGAATGCTCTCTTGGTTCACCAAGTAAACAAACAAGTATTTGTAAACACCACGCATGATCAGACTGTCACAATCCTTCATCACATGCATAGTACACACACTATACGCTATCACATTGAACGCATTGTATTAAATTTGAAAGGTTTATATCACAAGGAAACAGAAAGACGTGTAGGTGTGTAGGTGCATCGAGAGAGAGAGAGAGAGAGAGAGAGAGAGAGAGAGAGAGAGAGAGAGAGAGAGAGAGAGAGAGAGAGAGAGAGAGAGAGAGAGAGAGAGAGAGAGAGAGAGAGAGAGAGAGAGAGAGAGAGAGAGAGAGAGAGAGAGAGACAGAGACAGAGACAGAGAGAGATGAAGGGGAAAAGAGAGAGTAGAGAGAGGCTGAGAGAGAGAGAGAGAGAGAGGGGGGGAGAGACAGAGAGAGAGAGAGAGAGAGAGAGAGAGAGAGAGAGAGAGAGAGAGAGAGAGAGAGAGAGAGAGAGAGAGAGGAGAGAAGAGAGAGAGAGTAACAGCCAGACAGAGAGAGAGAGTGAGAGAGAGAGGGAGAGAGAGAGAGAGAGAGAGAGAGAGAGAGAGAGAGAGAGAGAGAGAGAGAGAGAGAGAGAGAGAGAGAGAGAGAGAGAGATAATGAGCAATGGTTGACTTAGCCGGGCCGTCTGCCCACGTAAAAAGAAACAGCAGGGTAAGGGCAGTTTCAAATACAGTAACAAAAGAACACAACAAGAAAAAAGTAAGCAGATTCAAACTTTTATAAATATAGGCAGACAAAAGAAACTCATGCAGATTCCGTCATAAACGGCAAGATAATTGTGTAACTAAATATCACATACACCAACACGTACAAATCACAGAGAGAGAGAGAGAGAGAGAGAGAGAGAGAGAGAGAGAGAGAGAGAGAGAGAGAGAGAGAGAGAGAGAGAGAGAGAGAGAGAGAGAGAGAGAGAGAGAGAGAGAGAGAGAGAGACAGAGACAGAGAGACAGACAGACAGACAGACAGACAGACAGACAGTGTGTGTGAATGCGCACGTGCGCGTGCGTGCGCGTGTGTGTGTGTATGTGTGTGTATGTATGTGTGTATGCATGCATGTGTTTGTGTGTGTGTTTGTGTGTGCGTGTGTGTGTGCGTGCGTGTGAGCGTGCGTGTGTGTGTGTGTGTGTGTGTGTGTGTGTGTGTGTGTGTGTGTGTGTGTGTGTGTGTGTGCGTGTGCGTGTGTGTGTGTGTCTGCGTGTTCGTGTGTGCACCAGCGTAAAAAAATATGCACGCAATCTAACGCTCTGTCAGAAAGGCGTACTGAATTAACTGCCTGCTTGATTTATCACTGTTTAAAAAATGGATTATTTTTTCATTCTATTTTCACAACCGTTCACTGGGACAACCAGTGATTCATGTCAGTTACACAGCCTTTTTTCTGTTTTGTCTTCCAACAGTTCATTTAGTCGACTAGTCCATCACTGTGCGGACGAGTTTATGTTTTACATCCTCTCGACCGAAGTCATATGGGACATTTCTATTACCTTTAGATTTTGGGCAGAAGGGGGGAGGAGGTAGTGAAAAAAGATGTTCTCAAAATATAGATGTTGTCATTGTTGCGTAGGGGAATATGCCCTATATAGGAATAGTTTATACGCTGGTTTATCCCTCAAGTCTTTCGTAATGAAGCCATTAGAAATGAGGCACTGCTTTAAAACTGGGACCATTTTGGTCGGGCAGAAATAAAAGGACAAGAAGTCTTCATGATGAAGCGAGGAACAAAAGACCCATCCATGTTTTAGTGTTATCTCAGGGTTTAAAAAAAATATTATTTGCATATATATGCACAGCATTAAAGTTCAAACCAGAGCTGGTATTGAAATCATTTGTGATGATGCATGAAAAAAAAAAGCACAAACATAATGGAATATTGGCATAAACTGAGATTTAATTTTTCATGATGGAGCAAAGAGTTTTGGTTAATACTCAGAAACCTGACTCGAGTTATCTTGTCTAGTTTTTATTTTATAATTATTTGTAATGTGGCGTTCGAGATAGATCATTTGCAGAAATTGGACATAGAAGCCTCTTTCTTTCTATTGAATTGATTTGAAGAAAACAACAGTGAAATAAACAAAGAAATCATTCAAAATTGTCTTTCATGTTGCAGCTGCTGGTAGAATGCATAAAAATAGACATACATAATGCCCTAAATAGAAAATTGGTGTTTGGGGGATTGTTGTTTATTTTTAGCTTTTGCTCTTAAACATTCTTAGCAACATTATGTTGGTTATTCCCATGCCCCATCACATTTTCCTTTTCTGAGGCAGCTATGTTGTCTATTTCCTTGTTGTTTGGCTCAGATTCCAATGTCACGCATGGGCCATTCATTAGACGATTGATCTTTATGTTAAGCCCATGTGTTCCGACCTGGAGATGATTTAAAACTACTGGTGGGTGGTGGGGTGGATATGGGGGTGCCGAGGGCTTGATTTAGGAACAGTGAGTTTCAGCCTCATATCTGAGTCTGGAAATGTATACTGGAAAAAATGTTTTGTTTTTAAAAATATAGCAATAATGTTTTAATATATTTGTTTCTTTTTGCTGTTAATGCTGTTGATATATTTCATTTCGAAGCAGTACTTTTCTATTGTTATGCGGGGCAGATATTTGTGGAACAGTTCTTTCTTTCTTTTGCAAATGAAGCCATCACTTTAAACCAATGCTAAAACGCCGTTTCATCCATGACTGTTGCCGCAACACATGTATCTTTTTTGATCTGTCAATCTGTCTTTGTTTCAGCAAAGAGAAAGCATGTCTGGTTTGTGCATTAACCATACTCTTGTCAGCTGAGCTCAGTTACCTGAATGTGTAAAGAAAATATGCAATATTGTATTGGTAACAGCTAACAATGGCTGGTTTTATAATGCAAACAAATTAGAGTCTTTGACGTAGTTTTGTCAAAACATCACCACCAGCAACCCCAACAACAGCCAAAACGACAAAAACAACAGCCACAAAGCTGTGTTAAAGCGATTGTACAAGGGAGTCACATTGTTGTTGTTGTTGTTGTTGTTGTTGTTGTTTTGTTGTTGTTTAATAGTATGACTTTTTAAAGCACCAATTTCACGTGTTGATAATTTTTTAAAAACTCTTTTAATTAAGTAGGGGTAGGGGGTGGAGGGATTCTACGATTAGCAATTTAAATGCTTTAATAAAAATTTGGCAAAGGTGCAGATCGACCCCCCCCCCCCTCCATTTCCTCGGTTCTTTCTGTGTTCTTTTCAGTCTTGCCTTTTTTTCAGCTGCAGATTGAGCACATAAGCCTCATTCGTTCACAAAGATGCATTTATTAATAGTAGAAAATAAAAGCGCGACTGAACAAAGCAATGAACCAAGACGTTGAGGAGAGTGTTGATCTGCATCTTAGCCAAAAATAAATCTTATGCCATTTTTTTTTATGCGTGCACCGCGCACACGCACACACACACACACACACACACACACGCACGCAGGCACACACACACGCGCACACGCACACGCGCACACGCACACACACACACACACGACCGTGCGGGTACGCGAGTACTTTGTGTTGAGCTTAGATCTATTTATTGAACAAGTAAGTCACTTATTCATTCCGTTATTCCCTCATCTACTCGTGTTTTCATTCCATCTGGTGGTTTAATTGAGCAGCATTTTTTGTGTATGCATTATCGATTTAGTAAAAAAACACAAATGCAATATCATAATTCATGTCAAACACATCTCTCATGAAACACATTATGGTAGAAAAGATAAAAACAAATAAAACTTCAACCCAGTGGGTCTGTATAGAGGGATCCGGGTTCATGTATGCAAATGAGAATGTCACCTCTGTCGGCCATGATGGCTGGATTATTCGGGTTGCTAAGATACTTGGCGGTGGAACGCATTGAATTCTGATGTTTACTTTTAGTCCTGAACATTTAACTACTGCACAGTTTATTACCATTGTGACGATTTGTCGAAACTCACTGACGCTCACCTCTGTAATCTGAACCAAAACGGCGCTCCAGCCAAAATGGCGTCCGACTTTCGTTACCAACAAAATCACGTGACATTATGACGCTATCCCGGATCCCTCTATTTCTAGGGCGAGTCCATTTGACACAGGTTAATTTATTGTGAAGGGCACGATCTTGCTTTGTTATTCTACTTCCATTTGCCAAGTGCTTACTTTTTCTCTATTTTACTGTCTTTAGTTACTGTCTTAGTGTCCATAGTTTTTCATGGTTTTACACTACATCAAACAAGATAGCTGAATTTGGGGTTGAATTTGAGTTGTTGCAATTCAATCACTCCTGTTCATCAGTTCTATGGGCTTATCAAGTGACGTTTTTATTTTATTACGTCATGTTAGCTGACTGTAGGTACCTTAATATAGAAAGGTAAATAAAGGTACTGAATGTCTTCCAACGCCTACATCTTTTTACATTTCCTAGTGAGATAAAGAAATACAAATACCCACATGATGCATTGATTTTCCAAACTTATGCAATTTGTTTTAGGCAGTTTGGCTATGGGACTCCCCTACTATTGAGTAGGGCCACGAGGGAAAGCAATTGAGAAGGTTCAACGCAGGGCAACAAAATTGGTTAAGGGATGTAAAAGCATGACCTATGAAAATAGACTTTTGTATTTAAATTTGTACTCACTTAAAGGAAGAAGGGTAAGGGGAGACCTTATTGAAGCACATAAGATATTCAATGGCCTTGTTGATTTATCTTGGAATAACATATTTAAATCACCTCAATGCAGTACAACAAGAAATTCATACGGGAAAGTTTTTATTAAGCAATGTAAAACTAACACTAGAAAAAATTGTTTTACTAACAGAGTTGCAAATTGTTGGAATGATTTAACTTTTGATTTAAAATGTGCATCTAATGTTAATATATTCAAAAATCGTCTTGATAATTCTCCAAAATTAGTAAATGTATTTAGAAGCATTGATTATTAATTTTTGTATTATAGGAACATTCAACCTAAAACCCTGACTGCTAAAAGGAAGAATTTTTTTTTAATAAATAAAACAAATTAAAAAAATATCAAATTGGAAATTGATGGGACTGCTAAAAAGCTTAACGGCTTGATTAGTCCCTATTCTACTACTACTACTACTACTAGTACAACTGTAGTAAGTTGCTGTGTGGTTTCCCAGTTTAGTAGGGCAAGTAATGTCTAAAATAGTGTATTTTCATGCTACAAGCATAAACATGTGGTATAGTATTTTGTCCTGTGATGCATTAATAAACTATATGGAGTTACCGTTCTACAACATCATTTTTCGTGGTACTTTTTTGCTTGGATCTACAGCATACGGTGATCGTCATGGTGATGAAGCCTTGCAGTCGTTAGATATACTGGGATGTGTGTTCTATAGAGTATGAACGCTTGTTGCTATTCCTCTTGGAGTATGTGTTCATCGTAAATGTTCTTCCAATTCCTCTTAGAGTATGGTTTGAGCATTAACATGCAGGAGCATTTTCTTTCAATAAGGGGGGGGGGGGGGGTAAGCCTATGGCTTACCCTGTGCTGCATGTGACGATAAGCATAGTGATGCGATTTACCCCAAGGTTGTGACGTTGATATTAATTTATTTAGGTGGCAATGATTTACTCTTACAGAGAGCTAGCTGTGGCCTGCCTGGGAAACACATTATTTCTTGCCTCTGGAATTCTGATAGATCTCAGGCTGAGCATAGCTCGGAAGGTCGGCTAGCTGTTCCCTTCCCCCCTTTCTGTAGTTCTAGCATCCGTCCTATGTTAATTAACCAGTAAGTTTGTCTCAAGCTTAGTCTCTAGACTAGTCGTTGGCTGTTGCTAAAGTAGAAGTCAAGTCAAGTCAAGTCAAGCTAACAAAGCTTTATTTCATCCTGCCCTCATAAAAAAAAATACCCATCAATCAAAAATCAGTGAACTTAACATATTTACAGGAACACAAAACAGAAAACATTATGATCAGTATAATGAAAGAAAACAACAACAAAGAACCAAACAGAAGAGAGAGAAAGGAATAGGGAGGAAGAGAGAGGGAGAGAAAGCCGGGGGAGGAAACACTCACATACACACATGCGCGCGTGTGCGCATATACACACACACATACGCTCACTCACACACACACGCTCACTCACACACACACACACACACACACACACACACACACACACACACACACACACACACACACACACACACACACACACACACACACACACACACACACACACACACACACACCTGCACACACAATTGGAAAACAAAACCAAAAACAGAAGGAAAGGGAAGATAGAAGAAAGAAGAAAGAAAAGTATATTTCCAGATATAAGAACATGCAATGCATATATACATCTTAATAATGTCAAATTACAATTTATCAACCAGGGCCTGTATTCACGTTGAGATAGCATAAGACTTAGCATGATGCTAACTTAGAAGCTCTTCCAATGTCCTATAGGATTTAATAGGACTTTTGGAAGAGCTTCTAAGTTAGCCTGATGCTAAGTCTCATGCTATCTCAACGTGAATACATGCCCAGGTGCTTCTTTAAAGCTTTTCTAAAAGCTGGATTAGATGGACATGATTTCAAGAATGATGGCAAGTTGTTCCATGTGTTTCCCCCAGAGTATGTCAAGCTGGATTTGAACAGATCGTTATGGGGCTTAGGAAATGAAAGCTTATGAGTATGTCGATTTTCATTCAATGTAAAGGAACTTATTATTTTATTTGGGGCTGTTCCGTTTACGATGTTGTACATACATAGGCATTTGTTGAAGAAAAGTATTTCTTTAAACGGAAGGATGTTTAGTTGTTTATAGTCAATTATTGTCAAACTAGTAGACTTAAGTAGGACAAGCTTTAAAGCTCTTTTGTGTAAGCGAGTTATGTATTTTAGATTATTTTCACTAGCAATATCCCATAACGTGGATGCGTAATTTATAAGAGGTAAGATGTGTGCATGAAAAAAGAGTTTTCTTGAATGAAGGTCTAAGAAATTCTTTAATTTTGATAACTGGTAAATTATTTTGGAGATACGCTTACCGAGGTCATTAATGTGATCATTCCACAATAAGTCCTTATCAATGATAACCCCTAACACTTTATGGGAGGAAACTTCTTCAATTATTTTATCTTTGACATACAATGGAGGAAACACAGAGTTCATCTTCTTTCGCTTTTGACGTGTGGTTATATACATACATTTAGTTTTTTGTGCATTAAGAGACATGTGGTTCAATTCTGTCCACTCAGTTAGCTTATTAACATTGGTCTGCAGATTGTCTACTAATTCAAAAGGACTGGCACTGTTAGATTGCAATGAAGTGTCATCAGCAAACATTTCACAACAGCATTTAATGTACAAAGGCAAGTCGTTAATGTAGATTGAAAATAGAAGTGGCCCCAAGACTGATCCCTGGGGAACACCAAACTTTATCGGGAGTAACTTTGACCTTACAGAATTGATTTCAACTAGTTGTTGTCGATCAGTAAGAAACGACGCAATGAAACACAAAGCACTGCTAGATATGTTGTAATGAGTAAGTTTTTTAATTAAAAGTGAATGGTTGATAACATCAAACGCTTTAGCAAAATCTATGAATAAAGCACCTGTAAATTCGTTGTTATTGATATTTGAGAGACATCTACTAGAGCAGTATGGCAGGAGTGATTTTGTCTAAAACCAGACTGATTTTCATTTATTAAATCGTAATGATTCAAATGAGAATTCAAATGTTTTTGGATGTGCTTTTCAAGTGGTTTAGACAATATACTTAATATTGATATAGGTCTGTAGTAGCATAGCATAGTTGAAGCTGCATGTTCTTGGTGAGGCTATGAGTTATTTGTTAGTGTAGTAGTCTAAATAAAACTCGATTTCTCGTTTAAGCTTCTTGTCTGTTGTTCATTATCTGTGAATTATTTTATTCTCTCTCTCTCTCTCTCTCTCTCTCTCTCTCTCTCTCTCTCTCTCTCTCTCTCTCTCTCTCTCTCTCTCTCTCTCTCTCTCTCTCTCTCTCTCTCTCTCTCTCTCTCTCTCTCTCTCTCTCTCTCTCTCTCTCTCTCTCTCTCTCTCTTAGCTCTTCTGTCTTGTGTAGGTTCCCCTAACTGATCGCCTCTTCCCAGATTGGGAATTCCCATAGGCAGAGTGCAAGGTTTGGCTTATCCTGACAGACGAAGCCTTGCGGCCGTTGTGCTCTGACTGTGGGATGCCTGGGAGGTGATGTTCAGCCTTGGGGTGTACCTTACAATATCAAGAAAATGCAGAAAGTATGCTGAGAACTTGCAGCGAGGAATGGGACAGTGGGTGGATGCCTCGTGCCTCCATATGGGGAGCTGGACAACCCCATGAGTCTCTCCCCGTCATGGAGGGGGGAGGGGAGGGGAGGGTGTCTATCAGCACAAGTAGTTCCCCATCGTCTGGAAATTATGTGCTTGCAGCTCCCTCTGGTGTACACTCTCGTTGATTCTGCCTTTTCGTCTTCTTACTAATCTACTACTTTTTCCTGCCTCATTGGTAAAGCTGGCGATACGAACCGGTAATGCCGAAAATACCGGTGCGATTTAAAAGCGGTACGGTATGCCGGTACGTACTGAAAGTAGATAAGGGGGATAAACGTTGTAAAAAGTATTAAAAGTGTTGAAATATTTTGAATACATTGCAAAGATGCTGTCATATCTTGCAAATAACTAATGCTCGTGTGTGTGTGTGTGTGTGTGTGTGTGTGTGTGTGTGTGTGTGTGTGTGTGTGCGTGCGTGTGCGTGTGCGTGCGTGCGTGTGTGTGTGCGTGTGTGTGTGTGTGTGTGTGTGTGTGTGTGTGTGTGTGTGTGTGTGTGTGTGTGTGTGTGTGTGTGCGTGTGTGTGGTGTGTGTGTGTGTGTGTGTGTGTGTGTGTGTGTGTGTGTGTGTGTGTGTGTGTGTGTGTGTGTGTGTGTGTGTTGCTCAATTTAACGTCCTTCCACTAAAAGTGATTCAGACAACATTATATTGTGTTGTGATGTTGGTGTGGTGAGTGTATGTGCATGTGCCTGTGATTGTGTGTATGCATTAAAGTGAGTAACAGGATATCTATGCAGGCTTAATCATAACTCTTTCCACCCCCCACCTCATTAAAATGTTAAACGTACACTTAAAGAATATAACCGAACAATGAACAATGTGTGTGTGTGTGTGTGTGTGTGTGTGTGTGTGTGTGTGTGTGTGTGTGTGTGTGTGTGTGTGTGTGTGCGTGTGCGTGCGTGCGTGCGTGCGTGCGTGCGTGCGTGTGTGTGTGTGTGTGTGTGAATATGTGTGTGTGTAGGTGTGTGTGTGTTGTGTTGTGTTATGGTGTGTTGTGGTGTGTGTGCTGTGTTGTGTTGTGTTATGGTGTGTTGTGTGTTGTGTTGTGTTGTGTTGTGCGCGCTGTGTTGTGTTGTTGATAGTGTGTTGTGTGTGCTGTGTTGTGTTGTGCTGTGTTGAGTTGTGCTGTGCTGTGTTGTGTTATGTTATGCTTTGCTGTGTTGTGCTGTGTTGTGTTGTTCTGTGTTACCTTGTGCTGTGCTTTGTTGTGCTGTGTTGTGTTGTGTTTTGCTGTGTTGTGTTTTGCTGTGTTGTGTTGTGCTGTGTTGCGTTATGTTATGTTGTGTTGTGTTGTGCTTTGCTGTGCTGTGTTGTGATGTGTTGTTGTGCTGTGTTGTGTTGTGTTGTGCTATGTTGTGCTGTGCTGTCGTGTGTTGCGCTGATAAATGACAACGAACAAATCGTACATCATTTCATAACATGCAGACCGTGAACGTGAAGTTGCCAAGCTCATAAACTGGACACAATAATTATAGTAATGTCTATTTCATAAAAGGGGCGATGTATTGTGTGAATCGCGAAATCTTGTTCGTAATTGTTTAAGAAGAAGAAGAAGAAAAAGAAGAAGAAGAAGAAGAAGAAGAAGAAGAAGAAGAAGAAGAAGAAGAAGAAGAAATTCAACCGTGCGTGTGTGCGCGTGTAAGTGTGTCGTGATTACTCTTACAGTTTGTTTGTTCGTACAATGTCTTTGTCTGTGTTGTTCATTTCTGTCAATCTATATATGTGCATGCTGAACAAAGAATCTCTTTGATTTTGCTTTAGCCAAAAAAAGAATTGTGAATTGAATCGTGTAATCCGCAAATAAAGTAAGAAATAAGCGGACGGGGCTTGCGGTTGTGCACGCGTGTTTGTGAACACTCCTTCATATTCCTTACTTCCAGATTTGTATTGGCGGATTGCGGATGGGTTTTATTACGGAAGCTGCGCGTAAAATTAATAAGCACGTAGCCTTATAGTTAAAGTTCGTGTTTTGTTCTCCATAATGACTGTAATGACCATTCATCAACCATTCCTTGCGTAAAATTAACGTGTTTTGTGTGTGTTTTAACCTTATTCTAAACCTTTCCTTAACTCGAATCAAATCTAAATTCTGTGTGAAACGATTGTCAAGGATTTGAACCTGATTATATAGGGTTACACGA